>CM061532.1:118465890-118667932 GCA_030545055.2 Neoaliturus tenellus
GCACAGGTCAAGGTCAGCGTTGTAACTGGCAGGTGTGTGTTGTTGATTTGGGGGTGATTTTGGGGGTTTGGGGAGGGGTTGGTAAGTGTGTCAAGGTCATCTGGAGGGGGTTTTAAAAAAGGTGGGGAGTCTGGGGATGAGTGGCGGGCGGGAGTGCGGCGGGAGCGGATGGGAGGCTCTGGGAAATAAATTTATTTATTCATCAAAGCCCACCAGTGATCGTAGGATCGCTTCTACATCGTTTGCAGCCGTACTGTTGATCTCATTGCTCTGCACGGGTCGGGAGTCGGTGGTGGTAGTGTATGTAGGCAAATTTTGTGTGGGAACACCACTATTGTTATCATTAGTAGTGGATGTCACTATTGGAGATTGTATGGGTGCACCCTGCCGCGTGTCCATAACTTGAAGAAATGAGAGCTGCTAGATGGTTATATTGTAAGTTGATAGAGTAGAATGAGAGATGTGTGTGATGAAGAACGGTTATATAAACCCGGTAATATAGTGAATAAGAATAACCGGATAACATCATCAATAGGTGTGACAAGATTGTAATGTTGATATTTCAGCATATCAGTTAAGACTGTTTGTAAAATAGTGTCAGTAGAATAACTGTCGCGAAGGTTGGATCTTGTAAAATACAAGGGGTGAAAGCTGAACTGTTTCTTAAGTTTAGCGAATGTATTACGAGGTCTTGAAACTGTGTAGTTAGACTGTTTTTGTAAAATATGTTTGGTGCGTAAAAGTTTCAGTTGCAAATTGTGGGAAGCCATTATAATAGTGGTGAGTAAATGTACACTGTGTAAAAACCGACTGATAAATGGTTAGTGTTTGTAAATGTGTTTAAATATATATAGAGAGTGATTAGCATATTAACCGCGAACACATGTTTTAGAGTAAGAAAAATGTAAGTTAGAAAATTGTTAGAAAAGTAAAGACCGAAGTTTACTCTACGGAACCCGGCGAATAAATGAGACGCGGGCGGTACCGACCCCGTATTTAAGCAATTTGTGAGTCACGAACAACCCCTCCTCTACCCTCCCCCTAAGCCGATGGGATAAAAGGGTGGGATTGCGGTCACCCCGGTTATTTGTTCGGTAGCGTTGCGATAGTTTGTATTAATAGGAGAGGCAGACACTTTAAAAACTATTTTGTTAAAAATATTAAGATAATATTCTAGTTGAAAAAAGGAATTTGTTACTCTGTATAAATTGGCTATGAGCTGCACAAGTGCAAACAATACTCTGTTAATAAGTTGATGAGGTAAGAGCTAGTATTTGTACAAATATTATATAGTTTAGCAATAATTATATGTGTTATTAATGTGAAAAATGGTAAGTTAAGACCATGGATAAGACTAATAGTAATGTAAAACTATAAATGTTTAAAAGGTGTAAATATAATTAAGAGTTTGATAAAAAAAAATAGATATGAATATAAATATTAAGTAACAACAAAAATAATGTTGATGCGAGGTTAATTTATGCAGTAATAAAAAAATGGTAATGGGAGAGTAATATGTGTTTATAGTAAATAAAAAAGAAATAGTTGAAAACTACGTTATAAATGTGGTGTTAAAAAGAAGTAGACCTAATTGGAGTAAGTTAAAAAAGTATATATAATATTATTAGAAGGTAGCGACTTACCGAGGTGTTGTGTCAGCTGTGGGTTCCGCGAGTAGAAAGAGGCGCAGCTGCTTGTGTAAGGGTATTTATAACGGCAGGTGGTAATTATTATGAACTTGACCCCCCCCCCCCCCAATAGGTAATTAACCCCCCCCCCCCTTCACTTTTACTTTATGTTGAAATAGTACTAGTAGTTAAGCTTGTGTAATACTAATTTGGTGTTACCAAACGGTAACTATTGTGGTTAAGATAATACAACCTATACTTAAGATAAATTAAACTGATAGAGTAACGGTAATTTAGGTCTGCTGTTGGCAATAGATAATAACTATAGTTGAGCGGCGAAAGGGAACACATAACTTCCTACTGTTATTAAAATAATAGCAGTGAACAACTATGGTGTAATGCTATAAAGAAAATTGTGGTTGGATTAGGTAGAGAATATAATTAGATGTTGGCCAACATTATTGAAAGCCGCAACACAACACTTAAATTATTGACGACCTACTTGTAATAATCGCTGCTACGTGTATGAAATAGTGTTGCTTGGGAATTTCCTACTGAAGTTGTACTTTGAACGTTGTAAGCCCCTCAAACCCCTACAATTTCCCCCCACCATCTTCGAAGTTTACGAGTATTCTGTCGAGAATTTTAGAATCAGTTCGTACCGAAACTCCGGACGCGAAGCTTCGGGACGAACTCAAAGGGTAACTTAAATATATAGGTGGCCAATATATATTTGAGTTATTCTTGCTGTTAGGGTTCTAATATTAATATTTGTTGTGTGTGTGTGTGTGTGTGTAAAATGTTATTTATTTTTTAGTTTTAAGTTGTGTTATTTTTAAGTTTTAATTTGCGCATTGCGATGTTAGCATTAAGGTGTGTTATATTATTGCTAATGTTTAAAAAATGTGTTTATGCATTTAATGTTGAGTGTTGATGTAATTATTCTGTATTTGTGTGTGTGTGTGTATGTGTGTGTGTACTAATAACCTTTCACAGCTAGCTGTTAGGAGGGTAGATTAAATTTAAATTTAAATTATAGAAGTTCTGTTGAACTTCATTAAATATGGGTGGGACATGCGTGTTGTGCCATAGGCAGCGCATATTTTTATTTTTTTAAATGTTTAATTTTTTGTTAGGAAATAATTATATTTGGGTGGGTTTAGATTAAGGGTGGGAGGTTAGAGTTGCGTCTTGTATTAATTGTTCCAGACTCCCTATTATAATTGGATGGTCAAGCCCAGTGCCTTCGGGCCCGAGACTGAACCGCCCGTATCACAGCTCACCAAACTAGATCGCCACGTGCGTGCGGGCAAAAAATTGGGATCCCTTGCAAGACGTAACTAGAGGGTTGGGATTGGGAGTGTTTGAGGAATACAGAGTGGTGGAGACGGCCGTGGCCGCCTCCATCACTTTGGATCATTATTATTTTTTGGTGACCTTGACCTAAATTAATGTAATTAGCCCCCCCCCCCCAAATTACAATTAGCCCCCCCCCGAGGTCACTTTCACTTAGCATCACTATATATAAGCGGGGCTAGCTAACATGTCTGTTTATTCTGATTCCAGCCGCTAACGCTGCCACTTCAGAACCATGTCTTCATCAACAACTTCTGCTACTACTATCACTATGCCTGCTGCTCCTGCTGCTACTTCTGTGCCTGCTCCTACTATCACTACGCCTGCTGCTCCTGCTGCCACTTCTGTGCCTGCTCCTACTATAAATACACCAGCTGCTAACAAGAAACCGGTGAAGAGACTGAAGTTGAAGAACGTTCCGGAGTCGATGCTGCGGCAGATGAATACACCACCATCTACATCTGCTCAGGGAAATATTCTTCTCCAAGCCATGGCGGTTCTTGGAAGTATTTTTTCTCCACCTCCATCACCAACACACCCTACGGCAACTCCACCACTACAACCACAACCTACACCTACAACATCACCGCAGATGGAGCTTCCTGTTCGTCCTGATACTCCTTCAATTCTAGAATCTATTCATGATTTCACCTCATTACCACCACTAATAACACCAATTCCTGAACCAAAGTCCATTAATCCTATCATTCCTAGTTCTAAAGTTAAAAAGTCAGTTTTCAAAATTGCTCCTTCAGAGCGCTTTAAATTATTAAATGAAGAGCGTCGCAGGGCATTTAAAAATTTTCGAAAATGCTCTGAGAAGCTCCGTAAGGGTGCTAAAAAAGGATCGGTTTGTGGTAGGAAATGTGTGTTAAATGAAAAGTATTGCCGTGTACATCTCATAAACCATCTTTCTGAGCCACAACCGACTGTAATCTCCAGTAAGTCCTACCCTCCTACTAAATTAAATAGACTGAAGGAAGGTTTGAGGTACTTTTTTGTAAGTAAAACAGACAAGCACAACAAAATTGTAATTGGGTGTAACGGCTTCAAATGGGTAATACAGCTGTCTGTACCTCTGAGAAAACAAAAAGCGATCAATAGACTTGATGCGAGAGACTATTTAATAAGAGGTGAGGATGGTTGGACTAAGTGGGGACGTAGTAAATGTTAAAATCAGTTAGCTTTTTTTCAAAATTTTGGTAGAAAAATAATGGGAGAGAAACCAGCGCTATATAATAGTGCGCTGAGTTTCTCTCCCATTATTTTTTGGTCACTCTAAGTTCTGTGACCTACTTTTACATGACCTTAAACTTGAACTTGACCCCCCCCCCCCAATAAAAATTAACAACCCCCCCCCCCGCCAACTTTCTCTTGTCTTATATAAGTAGCCGCTATGCAACTGGGTATGGAACATTGGCCGCTTACCTGGTGTACAGTGAACATGGCTCCGCTGGACGGTTCAAACTTTTACAACAGGCGATCTGAGCTAGAGGAAATGGCAGGAGTGGAGGAAGATGAATCTGAGCTAGAGGAAATAGAAGAAGTTGAGGAAGATGAATCTGAGCTAGAGGAAATAGAAGAAGTTGAGGAAGATGAACGATTAATATTTGAATATTTGCGTTGTGTAACTTTGGACCTGGAAGAAAGTCTTGACCCATACATGTGGGAAGCATTGGACTGGCTGCAGTTGGGCAGAACAATAGTAATCATATCACCAGTGTTGTTTCTCGGTAGCCCAATTTTGTATGTGACTGCAGACAATGCCGAATACATCTGGCAATGGGCAAAGTTGTTTGAGGATTTCAGGGGAAATGAGGAGTATAATAACTGGTTTAATATCTGTTTAAGATAAGCAGGGTTTTTTAAACCCAAAAAGGCTATGTGAGAGTTAATGGTAATTGGTTACTATATAAGTTAAAGTTTGTTGACCTTGAACTTGATCCCCCCCCATACATCTTTTGTTAGTTTGCATTATAAAAGCCCGCAGCTTACATGTTTGCTTAGAATTTAACCAGTTGCTATATAGTGAACATGTCTAAAAGATTGGATTCATTCTTTGCTAAACATACAGAACTTTGGCCACTATTATATGGATTACATAGAAAGATTGAAGAAACAATTTTGAAAGATATGGGTGTAGGGGTTAAAGTGCTTATATATCGTAGAGGTGATTATAAATTATTGTGTTCATGCACAGTCAGAATTGAAAATTTAAATAATTTATTTCCTTGGATGGTGCAATTACGTAATTTTGTAGAAGAAATGGAGTTTGAGTTGCAAGTAGCTGCAATGTATTACAAGCTTGACAAAGAAGAGTAATCATACTATGTTACAAATGTTTAACTATATGAAATATAGTGGGGGAAAATAGAATATATATAAGGCAGCAACTTCATACTCAGTATCACTTTGTCATAAGATATTACTTTGGTGTGAAGAGAAAAGGTTAATAATGGTTTTTAAGGATACACCTTTTTTAAATTATTTTGAAGTAAAAAATCAGTTTAATACAACTGAAAATATAACTTGGATGGAAGAGACAAATGAAGGTTCGGAAGAAGAATTGAATAATAGTATGGATGATTCTATATTGGAAGAAGAAATTTCATCCTTTGAACAAGAAATATTTGAAGAGCTAATAAATGATAGTGATGAAGAAATTGTTAAAGAAGCAATTGAAACATTCATTTTAGATTCGTCAACTGATACATTGATATCCCCTATACAATCTTCAGACTCTGAATTGGACTAATGATATGTCGGTGTTTTTCTTAATGATCCCCCCCCCTCCTTTCCCTCTCTTTTCCCCTTCTCTATATTTGCTATAAAAGCAAGAGTTGATCAGGTTTTTTATTCATTATATGCTGTGTTGTTAGTAAAGCCATACACTTTATTAAACTATGTCTCCAAGAGCTACTACCTTTATATACATTACTGAAATTATTACACATCGTCAGATAGAAGAACAAGAAGAACTAGAACAAGAGATGAATGTTACATTTGGAGAGTTAATAGAAGAAATAGTAGAAGAATTTATAAATTTAAACCAAGAAACAACTAATGAAACTGGGAATATATCAATGATGCATCAACCGGAAGAGTTAACCGAATCTGAAGAAGAAGAATCTGGATAAAATGGTAGGGGGTTAAGTTATTTAAGCAGGAAAGAAAACAGTTTAAAAATCATTTCATAATGGAGGACCGAGAAGCAATGTTTAAAGCTTTTTGTAAGGAAGAACCCTGGGTTCCACCGGTAAATTCTTTTACATATTATTTCCCACTTTTAGACATGGAGGATTGTAAAAAAATTCCAGACATTGGTTTTAAATTTCAAAAACAAGGAATGTTAATTGGTGTTACCGAAAAATATCACAATGAATATTCGGAAAGATTAGCATTTAACTTTATGATGGACAATATGAATATTAAACCCAGTGAGTATCCATATTTTCTTTATAAATTTTTAGTTGAAAATGGTGCCAGTGTAACTATTGAAATATGTATTCAACATTTTTGGCCTACTCAGGATAGTAGTGGGGGAAAGTAGATAAATGTGTTGTTGAACCGGATAGTTTCTCACTCTTGTAAAATCATTCACCAACAATGTATCGTCCAATTTTGTCTGACTTGGTTGCCTCACATGAAGAAGCCGAAGCTAGAAGGAAGAAAAGCGAACGAGCAAGACAAATTCAGTCTAATGTCAATATGGAGTATTATAGGCTACAAATCCAAATCCCAGGCATGCATCTTGGAGAAAACAGAGTAAAGACTGTACATGCGGCTGGTAGTTATATTAAGTATTTGAAATTATTATTGGAAGATAGAGAGTCTAAAATTACAAAATTAGAAGATGAAATGAAGAAATTGAAAAATGAACTATTGCTTTTGAAAAATGGAAATAATGAAGTTGTAGTTGAAGAGGGTGCAGAAGAAGGAAATGAAATATTGGGAATCTGAAGAAAGAAGTTTAAACATCTGTATAAACTTATAAAAAACAAAAATAATAAAAAAATAAAAAAATAAAAAAAATACTAAAAATTAGATATAGAATAGAGAGCGGGGAATAGATCACTTTGTGGCAATGGATTAACATGTCACTTAGTGCTCTATTCCCCGTTCTCGCATTAATATAATTTGACCTTGACATATATAAAATATGGTGGGGATAAAGTATTTAAGACGGATGTAACATGTGTAAACACTTCAGTTGAAATATTAATCTCTTTTATAAAACATGGTGGATACTCTATTTGAACTTTGCTTGAGGAAAATTATATGTGATTGTTTTTTATTTAACCATATAATAAGATCAGAAGAATGTGTTATTCCAAACAGCATTAGAGAAGCTATTCATGAATACCGAAGACAAAATTACGGGTTTGGCATTATTGTTGCTTATAAATTTGTGGATGGGACGACTCTTTGTCAAGATTGTGCACGAGCAGCTATAGATGATTGGGATGAGTTTGATCTTGAAGGAGGATATGTAGACCATCGTGTTAAGGCACCACTAATAAGGTTTGAAATCATGAACGAAAAATGTACAATCTGTGCACAACTGTTATTTAGATTTATCAGGTGTAGATCATATTAAAAAAACTGTTTAATGTTACACTATGGTGGGGAAATTTATTGAATGGTGGGGGAAAATAGAAGTGGGGGTATTGGTTATATATATGTTGCTCGATGTACATTGATTTCTTTAGTCTTGTAATATTGTTTAAAAAAGTAACTTGTAATTTGGTAAAAAATGAATTTTGAACTAGAAGTGACAAGCTTTAAAATAGTTGAAGAGGAGTGGACAACGGTTTCAAATTTTATTCATTCAAAACAAGATAATGGAACTTTAATGAAGGTATTTTGTTACATTTTAGAGGAAGGGGATGAAGAAATAGTAAGAAACTATTTAAGAAATAGAGATATGTCAACTTCTAGCTCGGACTTTGTTAAATTTTTAAAAGACAACAATGTTAACGCGGAATTAGAAGTTTGGTTTTATGTTTAAAGAACTTGGTAGAGGGAGAATAAAAATGGTGGGGGAACAAGGTGTATAAAACAAGATTTATACGCAGCAGGAGTTATTCGCTTACTACCATTTAAAAGAAGAACATCATAGAAAAATGGCTGAATCTTGGGACTATTCAACTCCTTCAACAAGTGAAAGAAAACCATTAAATTTGTCGAAGAAGACTGTAAATTTGTCAAGAAAAGGTAAACCTATAACACATCCAGAATTGAGCACTTTAGCTAAGGAACGTCATATAAAAGAAAAAACTGAATTGTATCAAATGCAGCTTTTAGTACCTTCATTGGATGTAGGCTGTACAAGAGCACATACATTGAGGACTGCAAACAAGTACATAATAGAACTGTTGGGTAAAATTGAAGTATTGGAAAATAAACTAAAGGCGTTACAAACTCTAAATGTATGGAATCCGGCAAATGAACTCCCTGTTCTGCAGATGGAGCCAAACGATCTTCCTGCTACTTATGCATGGAATGCATTTAATGATATTAATGGAGACTCTCCTGTGAAGTACCAACCTCCTGCTGTGTAAAAGATGATGGGTAAAAAAAAAATACAAAAAAAAAATAATAAAATATAAAAGTAAAAAAAATTAGTTGTAGAATAGAGAGCGGGGAATAGATCACTCTGTGACAATGGAATAACATGTCACTTAGTGCTCTATTCCCCGTTCTCGCATTAATTATGTTTGACCTTGACCTATATAAACATAATGGGGGAAGGTAATTGAGTGGGGGAAACTAGATAAAAGAAGTCCAACGCGCGGTTGGAGTCATTCTTATCCTAAACTGGCGTTTACTAACATAATAAGAAAAGACAACATGAATAGTGAAAACATCATTTTGGATCTTTCATTAAGTGAAAAGAATAAAAAACAATATGAGGACTCTCGAAAAATGAAGATGAAAGAAATGGCAAAGGCAAGAGAAACAAGAATAAAACTAAAATATTATAAACTACAGAGGCTAATACCAGGAGTGAAATTGGGAGAAGTAAGAACCAGAACAATCGACATGGCTGCTGACTACATCAACCAACTACTTATAGAGTTGACTATAAAAAATGAAAGAATACGTCAATTGGAATATGAATGTAAACAATTGTTTCACCAAGAAAAAGAAGAACCTATTAACTGTGTGATTAAAGACAATCAATAAAGAAAAGTTAAACAAAGGAAACTGCAAAATTACTAAAAATATTGAATATAAATTGGTTATTAATTGGACTTGCATTAGAGAGTGGGGAATAGATCACTTTGTGGTAATGGACTAACATACCACTTAGTGCTCTATTCCCCATTCTCGCTTTAAGCGTTATTGACCTTGACCTATTAAAATAATTTATATAAAAGCAGCTACAAGAAAGGAGCTCTTTCATTTAATCGCCATGGCTCCTGTAGATAACACCGACTATCCAAGTAAACCTATTGTAGAAATATTGTGTAAAATTCTACAAGAGGAGTTTGGCATAGAAGATGTGGATAATGACAGTTCAGAAACAGATAGTGTTAACAGTATGGAAGAAGAATCAATAGATGAAGTGAGTGAAGATGTAGAAATAGAGTTAACAGATAATGAATACACACCGTTATTGGAATTTGAAAATATTCATAATGAAACTCCAACATCCAGTCACGATCCTGATTTGGAATCAATACGTGGAAGATTAATTTTTTGTGCGAGACAATTATTTCCATATGAAGAAGAAGAAGATGATGAAGAAGATTAAAAATAGTGGTGGGGGTAAAAAGTGGTGGGGTAATACAGCATAAAAAGGAAGTATGAAAAAGATGCATTTCATTTATATGCCGAATTTCATAGAATAAACATCGCTAAAATGCATCGTTGTGATATATGTTTAGAAACTTATGAAGATGAAATATTGCTAGACATTCATAAGGAGTTATATCATAATATAAATGAAAATTTAACACAAAATAAAAATGCATCTGCAGAAGAAGAAGAAACAGCGGGACCATCTAATGCACTACCTAATTTAAGTATTCATGCATTGCCCGGAAGAGTAGTAACACACCACAAAATCCAAAATGAAAATTTAGAATTAGACAAATTTCTTGCCGAAGCAAAAACCATTGTAGTTAAACTTTTAAAAGAAGAATTAAAACGATTGAATTTTATTAAATTTGGCTTGTTATTGGATGCTATGTTTATAAACGTTGAAGAAGAATTGTCACCAAGAGGATTTTTAACTAAAAACAGAACCATCATGAGTAGTTCAGATATTAATTCAATAGTAGAAGAATGTTTTGATGAGATCATCAATAAAATCCAAGAACATGAAGGACGAGGATCAGGTTGGAGTTTAGTTAGTGTAGTAAGTATGGATATTAGAATTCACAAGCATGGATATGGGGTAATGGGGAGCAATTATATAGCTCTTCCAAAAAGGATTGAAGATACAAAATCATGTATAAATGTTCAAAATCATGATACAGAATATTTCCGATATGCAATGACATCAAAATTTATATTACGCAATGCACAAAGACCTAGTGAAGAATATGAGAACTATAGATACAGATATAACTTTCAAGGTGTGTCTTATCCGGTAGCCTTGAAGGATATTTCTAAATTTGAAAAACAAAACCCTGGAACATCTGTAAACGTATTTGGTTTGGACAGTTCTAACAAGGTGTATCCTTTGAAAGTGGTAAAAAACGAACTTTCAGACCATACGGATTTGTTATTAATTACAAAGGATGAAGTATCACACTATGTATGGATAAAATCATTTGAAAAACTTGTCAATAAACAATTATCAGGAAGTGAACATAGAAAAATAATTTGTAAAAGATGTTTTTGTTTTAAAGAACATAGAAATGGAGGACAAAATTGGTTACTGGAACACAAACAACTGTGTAATGAAAATTTTGAAGCTAAGATTATTCTACCACCATCAAATAATTCATATTTACAGTTTGAAAAAGTTTTCCATCAGTATCGCATTCCTATAGTAATATACGCCGATTTTGAATCAACACTTGTTCCAATTGAAGATGAAAACATTGAAGCAAGGAAGAGTATAAAATATCAAATGCACAAGCCTAACAGTTTTTGTTTATTGGTTAAATCCACATTGGTTGAAGAACATTTGAATGCATATGGATTGTCATCAAAACCCGTGGTGTATCGTGGTGAAGATGTTGCCATAACATTTTTAAATCATCTATATGAAATAGCTGGCCATGTTGAAAATTTGTATAATGATATAGTACCAATGATACCAATGGAGGAAGAAGAGGAAATTCAACATGAAAATGCTACCCACTGTTTTCTATGTAAAAATGAATTTACTTTAAATAACTATAAAGTTAAAGATCACGATCATCTTACAGGATATTATAGAGGTGCAGCATGTAATGCATGCAACATAAACTATAAGATTCCCAGAAGAATTCCTGTAATATTGCATAACCTTAGCGGTTATGATGGTCATTTTATAATACCAGAATTGGGGAGAGATAATGGTGCAATTGATGTTATTGCAGAAACAACTGAAAAGTTTATAACCTTTAGTAAAAAAATTGGAAATATGAAGTTGCAATTTGTAGATTCGTACCGGTTTATGCCGTGCAGCTTATCAAAACTTTCTGAAAACCTTAGAAAAGAAGATTTAATAGAAACAAAGAAAATTGTAAACAATGATAAATTAGATTTGGTTCTTCGTAAAGGTGTTTTTCCTTATGATTACATTGACAATTTGGAAAAATTTGAAGAAACATCACTTCCACCTAAAGAAGCTTTTAAGAATACATTACATGAAGAGGACATCAGTGAAGAGGATTATCAACATGCTTGTAGAGTATGGAATGAATTAGAAATGAGAACCTTAGGCGAATATTCAGATTTTTATGTTAAATTAGATGTGACTTTACTCTGCGACATAATGGAAGAATTTAGAAACACCTGTTTTACAGCATATGGATTAGACCCACTTCATTCGTACACAGCTCCCGGATTGGCATGGCAGGCTATGTTAAAAGAAACAAAATGCAAACTTCAACTATTAACTGACATAGACATGGTGTTGATGATTGAATCCGGTATCCGAGGAGGATTAACCCAAAGTGTAACTAGATATGTAAAAGCAAACAATAAATATCTTCCAAATTACGATGCATCACAACCTAGCACATTTATTGGTTATTTTGATGCAAATAATCTGTACGGATGGGCCATGTCGAACCCTCTTCCATATGACAATTTTAAATGGGTTGATCCAAATTCAATCAATAACATCGCTGATATCCCTAAATATGGGGATATTGGCTACATCTTTGACATTGATTTTGAGTACCCGGAACATCTCCACGACCATCATTATGATCTACCACTATTAGCAAAAACAGAAATACCTCCCAATGGTAGATGGCCAAAATTAATGATGACACTTAACAATAAGACTAGGTATGTAGCTCATTATTGGACAGTACAGCAAGCGCTAGAGATGGGATTGAAAATTACGAAAATTAATAAAGTACTGCAATTTTCACAATCCTGTTGGTTAAAATCTTATATAGATAACAATACAAGAAGAAGAACTGCAGCAACATCCAATTTTCAAAAAGATTTCTTTAAATTAATGAACAATGCAATATTCGGTAAAACATTAGAAAACAAAAGAAATCACAAAGACTTGAGATTGGTTGTTGATCCAACAAAATTACAGAAATTGGTGCAAAAACCAAACTTTGCATCTTCTATAATTATTAATGAAAACCTTGTAGCCGTTTCTATGAATAAAATTTCAATTAAGATGGATCGACCCATATATGTTGGAATGTCCATTCTAGACATATCAAAAACTCACATGTATGATTTTCATTATAATAAAATGGTAAAATTTTATGGTAGAGAGAATATTGGAATAGCATACATGGATACCGATGCATTCATCTATTGGATTATAACCAATGATATGTACAAAGATTTACGCACATTTGTTTATAAAAATGACTTTGATTTTTCTGACTATCCACAACATCACCCTAATTATGACAATGGAATAAACAAGAAAGTTTTAGGAAAATTCAAAGATGAGACAAATGGTGCGCCTATGGAAGAAATTGTAGCATTAATGTCCAAACTGTATTCTTTTCAATTGTACATTAGTGAAAAAGAAGAACATCAAGTTGTAAAGAAGGCAAAAGGTATAAAAACATCATATTTAAAGAAGAATGTACAGTTTGAACATTTTAAAAGATGTTAATTTGAAAGCATGGAAACAACTGCAACTTTTAATACGATAAGAAGCTTTAACCATCAAGTCTACAGTGTCAAGCAAACTAAGTGGGGACTCAGCTACAAGGATGATAAGAGACATATCCAGGAAGACAATATACACACTCTACCTTTTGGACATTATTCTTTAACTCCTATCGACCAATAAAACCTATTCTTCGTCCTTACACCTGTTTCCTTTTCCTTTCCGTAAAAAAGAGGGAGCATGGCAAGTTCAATGCCATGTTCCCTCTTTTTTACACAAATATAATATGGCCTTGACCCATATTTGTTAATAATATAAAAGGTGATAAGCCATTTTGAGGATTAGTATTTTCTCAAGCGGTGTACAAACAACATCTGAAGATGGAAGGATTAAAGGATAAAATTGTAAACGAACTTCATAAGCCGGCAAGAAGAAAGTTTCCAAGAAGAAATACAATTATTAAAGGAAGGAACGATCTTTACCAAGCCGATCTCATTGAGATGATACCGCATAGTAAATTGAATAAGGGATTTAAATATATATTGGCAATTATAGATTGTTTTAGTAAGCTTGCTGACGCTATACCACTCAAGGATAAGACTGGGAAAAGTGTAACAAAAGCTATGGAAGCAGCTATAAAGAAAAATAAATTTGTCATAAAACATTTACAAACTGATGATGGAAAAGAATATTTTAACAAAGAATTTACAGCATTAATGAAAAAATATAACATAAATCATTATTCTACAAATTCGGAAGTTAAAGCTTCCATAATTGAACGATTCAACAGAACATTAAAAGGAGCAATGTATAAAACATTTTCTAAACGAGGATCGTACGTGTGGTACTATATATTACCAAAGCTTATAAAAGAATACAATAACAAGTTTCATCGCACTATTGGTATGAAACCTATTGAAGTAAATAGCAATAATGCTAAGCTTGTTTTGGAGCGTATTAAGAAAAATACTACTCCTAAAATTGAAAAATTAAAACCTAAAAAGTTTAAAATTAACGACAAAGTACGTATAAGTAAATATAAAGGAGTTTTTAGTAAAAGATATTTACCAAATTGGACTAACGAAATATTTACAATCTACAAAGTGCAGCCGACAATACCAGAAACCTACATTTTAAAGGATAACAAAGGTGAACTACTTCAAGGCGGATTCTATGGTCATGAATTATTAAAATCGACAGTAGGTGATGTATATCTTGTTGAAAAAGTTTTACAAAGAAAAAAGGATAAAGTTAAAGTCCGTTGGTTGGGATTTGATAGGAGTGAAGATTCTTGGATTCCTACAAAAGACTTGGTGTAATACTTTAATAACTCATTATGTATTTAACCTTTAAACAAGATGGATATTGTACAGCAAAAAGAACGATTTAATATTAATAATATAGATGAATTGACAGTGGATAATAACAATTTAAACCATGGTAAACATGGTGAATTACTACCAAACTCTATAAGATGTTTAATAACTGGCCCTTCTAATTGTGGAAAAACAAATGTTGTATTTAACCTTATAACTTATCCAAAAGGGCTACGTTTTAATAACATATACATTTTCTCAAAATCTTTGCAACAACCTAAATACCAGTTGTTAGATAAGATATTAGCAAGTGTGCCCGAAGTAAATTTCTACAAGTTTAATGCTAGTGAAACTATTATGCAACCAAATGAAGCTAAACCATTTTCTATATTTATATTTGACGATGTGTCATGTGAGAATCATGATACAATAAGAAGTTATTTTGCAATGGGGAGACATCATAATATTGACAGTATTTATATTGGTCAAACCTATAGTAAAATTCCAAAACAACTTATAAGAGATAATGCAAATTTGTTGATAATATTCAAGCAAGATGAAACAAATTTGAAACATATATATATAACGATCATGTAAATGCCGACATGACATTTGATAAATTTAAAGAGATGTGTGGTAAAGCATGGGCTGAAAAGTATGGATTTCTTGTTATTATGAAAGATGAAGCTATAAAAGATGGAAGGTATCGAATAGGGTTAGATAAATTTGTATTAATCCATTAAATGAATAGCAGTATGTCTAGTAATGAATGAGACTTCATAGTGTAAACATGGTAAATCAAGAAAAACTATTGAAAGAAATAAAATCACTCAGTGATTCTATTAGGATAAAAAACCGTGCATTAAGGATGGGTATAAGCGAAAGAGAAGAATTTTTAGAGACTACATTTAAACCTATTACAGAACCTTTAAAACAGATATCAGAAACCATTAGTAAACCTCGTTATGAAGGGGATGTTTTACTACCAGTTTCTAAACAAGAAGTACAAGCATTAAAAAAAGAAGACAATGATGATTCATATACAAGCGCTAGTGACCAAGAAGAAACAAAAGAAGAAGAACCTATTGTTGAAAAGGAAGAAGAACAGCCAATACCTGAAGCAGAACAATCTATTCCAAATTTAACTCAATTGAGTAGCGATATATTACAACACGGACCTCTGGGAAGAAAATATATATTGAAAATGCTACATGATATAAAATCAAACCCTAATTTAAGTAAATCACACATATACGGAGCAAGAATTGATGGAAATGAATTAAAAATAGGTGATTCAAAACTTAAAATAACTGAAGACGATTATATCATTATTGGTGAGCATAAATATAAGGGAACAAAAGGATTATATGAATTAATTTTTAAAAACATACCATTGAGATATTCCACCAAAGATTTAAATACTTTTAAGGAAATTTTACAAAATACTAATGCACATAAAAGGAATTACTCAAAAGATGCAATAATTAATCGTTCACGCGCAACAAAATATAACATTGTTATAAAAAAGTTGTTTCCCCCACGAAAACTACCAACATTACGTACCGCACCAGCAGTGAAAAAACCGCTAAAAAGAAAATCTTTATCACTTATGGATTTATCACTTCTTGAACAACATGGTAAAAAGAGTAAAGGAGATACTTCAACATCTGGCAAAGGACTGATGAAAAATCTGTACAATACCAATGTAATTTATTATAAAGACATTAATAAATTAGTTGACAGAATGAGATTATTACATGAAGCTATGGAAGCCGGTCATACAGGTTTAAATAATGAATGGGTGGCTCTAGTTGATGAACTCAGAAGTCGAGGTGTTGTCGTATAATTGTCCGCAGATATAAAAGAACGGCAAGCATATAATGTATCATTTTTAACATGAGCGTCGACAAGTTTGGACGGTACTCCGCGTTAGGAGTGCAAGTTGGAGAAGAGAGAAAAAGAAGTGGATTGCCGCAAACACCTGAAGGTGACTATAACATAAGTAATAAACGTTTAAAACTAGTTAAAGATCCAGAAGAAGATACTGATGGAGCAAATTTAAAGACAGTAAAAGAAGCTACTTCAACATCATTAAAATTACTTAAGGATACTTACGATGTTAAATCACATAGAATAATTAATGTTGGTAAACCAACTGACAGTTCTGATGCAATTACTAAAGAGTATTTATCATCTGAACTTTCCAACACTTTAAAATTGCAGTGGGGTAACAATTTAAAAGATGGACAAACATATGATGCTAGAAATCATAGGATAACCAATGTGGCAAATCCAAAAAATGATAAAGATTCAGTTAATAAAGAATATTTACATTCTATAATACCGGAAAAGACTCATCGAGGATTTTCTTTTTATAAGTTTATTATAAATGACATTGGATACCCAAAGGAAGACGGTGATGCTGTAAACCTGAAATACATCAAGGACAACTGTATTTTACAAGATGCTGATGAAATAGATTGTCATGGAAAAGCATTGTCAAATGTAAAATTTGGTTCTCAACCAAAAGACGCTGTTACTATGGAACAATTATCTAAAGAATTAAAAAGGGAAACATCAAATTTTGTAAAACATGAAGATGCTGTGCTAAGGCGAGGAAATACATTTATACATGGAAATGAAAAATTTGATTTAATGCAAGGAAGTAATGATAAATGGGATGCGGGAGGTAAAAGAATAACAAATGGAAGATTTGGTCAAAAAAGTTCGGATGTACCTTTAATGGCACAAACATTAATTGCGGGCGGTCCTTTATTAGGCACATATGAAGGTCATAATAGAAGAATAAAAAATATAATACCTGGTTATGAAGAAAATGATTGTGTTACAGTGAAACAAACAATAACTTGGGATAAACGCAATGGAACCAAATTTGATGCTAAAATGAAGAAAATAATTAATATTTCACCAGGTGAAGATTTTAATGATGCTGCTACTATTGGACAAGTTATAACAACATCAAAAAATGATTCAACCGCTTACACGTGTAATGATAAACGTATTATGCAGTTACACGATCCTCAACATCCGAAAGATGCTGTAACTTTAGATTGTTTAATAAGAATAGTGGGTAATTTACTTATTGATACCCATAATCATATAGCTAGTACAACGAGTCATGTGATGATTCAACCCGATGAACGAGAAGCGTGGATTAAAAATAGAATCATAAATCAGTATATAATTAATTTGAATAATTAATTATTTAAATATAAAAATTATGCATAAGTTATTCATTTATGTGAAGCATCTCGTTGAGTAAACACGCCGGTTATATATAAAACAACATAATGAAGATCGCACAGCTCAGTCGTCGTCAAGTCAGCGGCAAGAAAGGACGTGGTATAACATCGGCTGCATTATCCCTTCTCAAACGAATTCCTGTTGGTGCTGTTGTAAATCGGGCAATAGACGCTCTACCATACGAATTTCATCTGCCCGGAGGTTATCAATATTGCGGACCCGGAACTAAATTGGCAAAACGTTTAGCAAGAGGGGATCCTGGAATTAATAAATTGGATCAAGCTTGCAAAGAACACGATATAGCGTATTCCAAGTTTGCTGATTCAACAAATAGATCAATAGCAGATAGAGCGCTAGCAGAAAAAGCTTGGCAAAGAGTTAAATCAAGTGACGCGAGTATTGCAGAAAAAGCAGCCGCTTGGGCAGTAACTACAGCTATGAAGGCGAAAACAAAATTTGGCGGCGGAAAACGTCGAAGAGGAAGACCTGCAAAGAAAAGAGCTCCTAAAAGAGGTGGAAACATTAAAAAGAGACGTCGTAGAACTCGTAAAACAAAGACAAAGAAGACTTCCGTTTGGTCAATGGTAAAAAACGGAGCAGGTCTATACCTAAGACCGTACCGTGTGTACTAAATAAGAAAAATCAATTGATAATTCCAAATAAAGCCTTAACAAATTATCAATTATCAAATTATGTAAAATGTTTGAAGATACCATTTTTTAGGGGAGTTTTTATGAAAGACGCATTACCAAAAAACATATGGAAAAATGAAACTGGAATAGTAAATTTAGATTCCTCCTATGGTCCAGGAACTCATTGGGTATGCTATAAAAAACTCGGACAAAGCGTTTATTATTTTGACAGTTTTGGCAATCTACCACCACCTAAAGAACTTCAACACTATTTTAAAAACTCTAAGAATATATTTTACAATTATAAAAGAGAACAACCTAACAATACAGAAATATGCGGACATTTATGTTTGGAGTTTTTAGCAAAAAGTGTCAGTCAGCTTTAAGATGTCATCGTACACAGTGTCACTGAGCGGAAATTCATCTACATTAAAAAGTACTCTTTTCCCAGCATTGCGTCTATCTAAAGATAGATTATGGGAAGCGGCATTATTAGATTTTACTACGTACAATTCAATTCCCAACATTACAGAAGGTAAAAACAATTTACTACATTATTATGAAAGTAAAGATGAAAAAGGAAATTATTCAGAATTAAAAATAATCACCTTGTCTACAGGAGCATATGAAATAGATGATATAAACCAGCTATTACAGAAGCAGCTAGGAGAAGAAAATATCTGTATAAAAGGAAACAACAATACTTTAAAAGCGGAAATTACCTCAAAATATTATATAGATTTAAGTTTAGAAAATTCAATCGGTAGTTTACTCGGATTTTCAGATAAGAAAAGAAAAATCTTAGATCCCGGAACTACTCATACGGGTGATACCACAGTAACAATATTAAAGGTTAATAGTATTGATATAACATGCAATATTATACACGGATCGTATAGAGATGGGGTAAACCAACACATTTTACATACATTTTATCCAACAGTAGCTCCTGGTTTTAAAATAGTTGAGAAGCCACAAAACCTTATATACCTACCATTAAACACCAGTTTTATTTCAGACATCGTACTGAACATATCGGATCAGGACGGTAATAGTGTTGACTTTAGAAAAGAAACAATTACAATACGGTTACACATAAAAGCAGTAACTTAAGTATAACATGGGATTAACATTTAAACCACAACGGAAAAGCCGGGAGCTCAGTAGCTCTTCAACATTGGACGAGTTAACACCGGACAACATACATTTCCTACAAAAAATTGGGTTAAAACTAAATTACGATGGACATTCTGGATATATCTCAAGGACCGACGTTCGACGAAACCCTATGGGAGAAGGAATATCACACGCACAACCCTTACACTTCATCAAAATTAAACAATAATGATGAAATAAGGATTCCCATTCAACAACAAGATATTTACACATTACCCTGTGAAAGTTATTTATATATTGAGGGACAAGTATTGAAATTGGATGGAAAAACCGGTTCGTCTGTTCCTTTTATAAATAACCCAATGGCATATCTTTTTGACGAAATAAGATATGAAATATCAGGAGTGACAGTTGATTCAACAAAAAAGGTTGGTATAACAACAACACTAAAAGGATTAACATCATTAACACCGCATGAGAAGAATTCAATAGTCACCGCCGGATGGGTTGCCCCTGATAAAGACACTATAACACCAGATTCCAACGGTCACTTTGATTTTCATGTACCTTTACGATTGCTTTTGGGATTCGCTGAAGATTACAAAAGAATAATAATAAATGTCAAACAAGAATTGGTATTACTCAGATCTTCAACTAACAAGGACTTGATACTAGCAGCAAGTGGCACTGAAGAAAGTAAACTAGAATGGCAGCTACAATTAAATAAAGTTGTGTGGAGAGTACCTCATGTAAGATTAGCCGATGAACATAGAATCGTATTGTTAAGGAAGTTAAAATCTGACCGTGATATTGTAATGCCGTTTAGAAGTTGGGAATTCCATGAATACCCCATATTACCTCAAACAGAACGACAAACATGGACTGTTAAAACATCTACTTATTTGGAACGAGCAAGGTACATAATACTCGGTTTTCAAACCAATCGAAAAGATGTTATAACCGCACACGCAGGTCAATTTGACCATTGCAATATAAAGAATTGCAAAGTTTTTCTAAACTCTCAATTCTTTCCTTATGACAATTTAAATGTCATGTTTAGCAAAAAACGTTATTCCATCTTATACGATATGTATGCAAGATTTCAATCGTCATATTATGGAAAAGCTAATACACCACTGTTATCACCTGAACAGTATTATTCAAAAGCTCCAATAATCGTTATCGATTGCTCAAAGCAAAATGAATCAGTTAAATCGTCAAGTGTAGATATAAAAATCAAAATGGAATTTGAAGATAAAATACCGGAAGGTACTTCGGCATATTGTCTAATTTTACATGACAAAATAGTAACATACACCCCACTAACTGGAATAGTTAAAAATGTGTTATAAAAAACAGTTTTTAGGTGGGGGGCGATTGTTATAAAAGGGGGAAAAAGAAGTGAAAATTTCATTATTTGTTTGACCATCATATGGGAAACATCGCTTGCAAAATGAGTTCACTTAATACAAATACTAACGAAGAAGAAACTACACCACTTATAGCCGACAACAGTTCCGATATAGAAAAACAAATTGAACAAGAAATGGATGAGTTCCTCAAGTTTAAGCATAAGAAAAAAGAAGAGGAAGTTGAAAAAGGAATTAAAAAAAGAAAAGTCGATGACATTATTTCCACCAATATTTTAGCAGAGGTATTTCTTAGAATCTACTATCCCATCTCATCATGTATGACAAAAAGCATATCTGCCGGAGTAATAAAATCATTGGAGTATTCACCAACTATTATTTTGAATCATGGATCTAAAATGGTGTTTTTCTCTGAAATTTCCTGGGAATCGTTTATGAAGCATCTACATCTTTTAGAATGTTATTTGAGTAACAATACATATGGAAGAAGAACAAAATTAAGTTTGCTAGAATCAAATATTGAAATCGATATAGTAAAACATCGAGGAGGACAAATTGTTCGTTTTAGAGATTTAACTAAACATGACATAAAAATACACCTTACAAAAGATGAATTCTACACCCTCAGCTGTGCTACAGGTCCTATCACAAGATATTTAAAACAACTAATATTTTCAAGCGCGATCATAAAAGAATATTTAACCGATACATTGGATAGACAACCGTATGTACCAATCCTATACGGTCCCGTAGATACTTCCATTTTCAATAGAATACCTCACGAAGTTGATATGTGGAGACAGTTGCACAACTATCAGACTAACTTCGGTATAGATGGAATGAAGAAGCATCTTGCAGCAACCAACCCGCAGTATAAAAAGACGCCCTCCATAATTTTACAAACAGTCCGATACCGACCTTTGTCATGAATAAACAAGTTTCATTTTCAAACCAATACCAAATAATGGAGGTGAAACGAGGTATAATTGAATTTCAAGCGTTTCGCGGTAACGACGGACATTTTATTATTAAAGAGTTAGTTATTCTAGACATGAACACATCTGTGGTTTATCACTATTTATTCCAACCTCCTATACCGTTCAACAGATTAACTACTAAAGCAAGAGTGACAAACAAATGGTTAATGAAACATTTTCACAACTTGAGATGGGATGAAGGTTTTATCCACTACAGTATGGTGCCGCACATTATGAATCATTACTGTAAGGAATTTAAAATTATCTACACAAAGGGATTGGAAAAAACCGCTTGGATACAAGCATTTACAAACCATGAAGTGATAAATGTGCAAGTAGATAGAGATTTTCAGTGTCATTTTGCCAACATTTGTATCTCTACCAAAAACTTTAAACATCGGCAGTCCCAATGCGCTTTAAAGAACGCTTATCGTTTGAATGCGTATCTACAACAGAATGGTGGGGGGTGGGAAGGATATAAAAGCGACAACGCAACCATGACCCAGCATGAGTATTACTCTAGCCTCCGAACAGTCAACACCTCCCACACAGATTCGCAAGACTAAGAATAATATCAACAATAAATAAGAAGAAGAAAAAGTAAAGATGACGTCACAAACATTTTTACAATCTCTTGTCGATCAATTTAACAAACATTCAAAATCTACCGTCTTACCGACTAAAAGATGTTCAGAATTAAAAGAAGAAAAACATTATGTTATCCACACCATTAAGAAGATGGAAACTAGTGTTGGGGACGCCATCAACGTTACACTGAGTGAAGCGCCCTACACGCCCGGTGATGAACCTAAATTTCAAACATTTCTTCCCAAGCGCTTCGTGCACCTCCTGCAAAACGAAGATCTACGCCTTATCCACCCCGGCTCTCTGTACTTGGCATCCCACGGTCCAAGCGGAAGCAATTCAACGGAACTTACACTTCACGTCATGCCTACTGCCAACAACTAATTTATTATTTGCAATACTTTTGTACACCTTTGTGAATTATTTTAAAAATAAATAAAGATATAAAAAAAAATAAAAAATAAAAAGCAATATATCACTATGTGTTTTTGCACATGGTGATATATTGCTTTTTTAAAAAAATAATTTTAGATGACCTTGACCTAATTACAAAAACTATATAAAGGGAATAATTTTCAAGGGGATTTCCTCAGTCTACAATTGACTTCCGTGCTGTACACATCTCCCTTGGTTGTCCAATTATTTTAGACGACAACATGTCTCTAAAAATCAAATGCGCATCATACGATACCTCCACCATCACAACTTTTGAACAACTCGACAATTTCACTAATGAATTGCGAGTACTTCTCGCAGGCGGTTATCACTTAAATGCCGATGTTTATGTTACAAATAAGAAGATGTTTTCAAAACAAAACTACTGCGATGATGAAGTGTACTTTTCCACACAAACAGCAACAACATCCAGCCCTTGTACTCAAAATAATGTTAAATTCCACAAATACTACTAATGTTAAATTACAATAACAATACTCCATCAACTTGAGGCTTCGCTATAAAAAGGCTGTTCAACCCAGACTAAATCATCATTTACTTTTTGACAACCGCAGCGATAACAACTACAACTACTATGCTGTACCGAATGATGATTGAATTTAATGGTAAAATATTTGGAAAGGACTATCAAACGGTAGAAGAGATGAGCTCCGATCTTGATGTATTAACTAAAGAAGGCTTCCAACCAAAGTTAATTCTAAAATTTCCAGAAGTACATCCACTATCCACTGAAGATCTCGTCGCAATGGCTAGAGCAAAAAAACAAGAACATGAAGTAAATATTAAAAAGGAGAAAGAAGAAAAGAAAGACGAACCTATATCTTAAGTACACAACTATTTAATATTTGTACCCCATTCTTTTTTAAAACTCCATTTGGTTGACCTTGAAATTACCCCCACCACTTTTTTCTTTTAATAAAACTCTCTATTCTATACTATACACCTTCATTTCCCAACTCCACTTAGAACCGTCAACATGGAAAAGAAAAAAGAAGACTACAAACCACGCTACTGTTGTGAACAAAAATGTACCGATATAGGAAGATGGATGGTAGACGGTTTAGCTTGTAGAAAATGTGAATTCTTCGGTTCCTGTTACTGCAAATGCAAAACAAAACAACTACTACCACCAGAATTGCAAACCTTCAAAATTTATAAATCAAGATACTTCCACACTTGCTGTCCCCAAAGGTGTTTCAAATTTCACCCAGAAAGACTTTTTAATTGCCGAAAGTGTGATGCATATTATAAAGACGACTTTTGTACATGCATTAAAAATTTGTGCAAATATAGATCAGATTGGTCTTCTGATCCTATTCAAGCTTCAGATGTATAGCTGTAGTCACTGACTGCAGCTCTTTTTTAAAATTTCATTTGGTTGACCTTGAGATTATCCCCACCACTTATTTTACAATATATATTCTATATACCCTTTAACACACTTCTCATTTACACTACATTGCTTGGACTAACACCAACATGGGTGACAGATTTATTTCTTTTGAACATTTAATTACCGAAAGAGATGAGATGGAAACTCTATTTCACAACTTACTCACACTTATGGATAGGTATCCTTTAAAATGGATCAACATCAAAGTAAAATATGTGGATCCTACCAGAATATTTTCATCATCCTCATCATCTTCCAACAGTGCAGGGGAAGAAGAAGAACCAACTTATGGTATTACAATTATTGAATTAAACAGCGAAGAACAAGACAATCAAATTCAAATTATAAATAAACTTACTATTTAGTTTACAAAAGTGGTTAGTATTTCTATTCTATATTAGAACTATTATTGTTATTTTATTTCTATACACTTCCCACAACCTACCCGTATGGTGTTTCGCGGCGAACTGCGGTAACCACAGTTTTCTCACTTCTCGTTTTCGATTACCCCCACTCTTTTTCTTCCCCCCACCACTATTCCCCGATTCCATATAAGCGACCGCCTTACCGTCGCTCACCATTTGTTTGCCTACCGCCGAACGATGAGCCAGCCTCAATTAGCAAAGAATACTACTACTTTTGCAGTAACATCGCAACAAGATTTACGGGATATTTTTCAAACTTTAACCGATGTTGTAAACACGCCAAACAACACAGTTGCTATTACTGTTGAAATTACCTACAATTGTCCAGAGTGTGAAAGGATGGAAAGCGAGAATATTGAAGAAGAATTAGAAATGCCAAACAACAGTCCTTCATCCGCACACGATTCAACACCAGATGATGAAAGCTAGTCCTACACAAATATTCTTTTTCAATCCCCCCACCACTTTACATTAAATATATATCCTCCCCTTATTTGCTCTCCTCATTTCATCGCCTACTTTTATACTATCTACACCGCTCCTCTCTAACCTATACACAAACATGATGGACGGCTTTTCAATCACATCACAATTGGAAGACGATAAATTAAAACTCGAAATTAACAGAATACAATTGGAAGCACAAAATCAGGAAGAAATGATCCGGCTGTTAAAGCTCTTCAAATGCGTACTATGGTTGGTATGCCTCTATCTGCTTATCGCCATCACCATCGGCATTTACCAGACCGTCACCGCCAAACATCGCTTGGACACCACTTCAAATAAAAATTCTACTTGGCTTTCCTAAAATAAATTATTAATTCCCACAGCCCCACACACACACACCCCATCCGCTCCCGCCGCACTCCCGCCCGCCACTCATCCCCAGACTCCCCACCTTTTTTAAAACCCCCTCCAGATGACCTTGACACACTTACCAACCCCTCCCCAAACCCTCCTAATTCACCCCCAAATCAACAACACACACCTGCCAGTTACAAACGCTGACCTTGACCTGTGCCAGGACCGGCAAAATCCATCTACTTTCATCTCTGTCGCGTGTCATCGGCTTGGATTTAAGGATCCCAAGGTTAGCATCACATGGTCTGTTACCAGCCATAATTCTATTTGGAATTTCCTGCGTATCAGTGTTTTTACTATTCAGCTTTGCCCCAAGGTAAACAGACCCATCCACACCCTTAAAAACGTAGTTGCCTACATCCAAGTTTCTGATTCTGCATCTGACTTCATCCTCGGACATTTTCATGTAATGTGTCTTTGGCTCACTTATTTCCAGACCCATACATCAATGGTCTGAAATATATCTTTTAGATCACCTGGACGTCTAGCAAAAAGTGTTATGTAATCAGCATATGCATGCGCTTGTATCATCCTACGAGTGATGTTACCTCTCAGGTCCAGTCTTCTCACAGCACTGTATAAGGCCAAGTTGAAAAGCAGAGCTGATAGCGCATCACCCTGCCTGACACCTTTTAAAATCCTGAACATTTTACTCTTTTAACCACGCACAGCTACTAGACTACAAGTGTGTTCAAATGTAATTTTTGTGAGCCACACGAGCTACAATGGAAAACAAAAAATCTCAATAACATCAAGTAATTTTACTCCATCAATACTATAAAACACCTGTTTGAAGTCAATGATCAACATGTGTAAATCCACTGCGTACTTATAAATCTTATCCATTGTCTGCCGCATGTTAAATATTTTATCAGTAGTTTCTCTCCCTGACCGGAATCCACATTGGTACTCCGATATGTTTTCTGTGAAGGGGCTGAGTCGCATGACCAAAAAAGCGGAAAATATCTTGCATGCTACATCCAAAGTCGTAACACCACGATCGTCACTGCATACTTTTTGTCACCATTTTTGTACACCAGTACTCCGTTGTTCTAGTTACTGGGAAGAAATTCCTGTCTCTACATCAGTAGTATAAGTCTGTGCAAACAGCACGCCAATTAGTGTTCTCCATGCTTGTGAAGCTCAGCATTAATTTCATCCTCATCTCTCACTCTATTTTTTGCTTCTTAATGCATTTCTAGACCTCTTCCAAAGAGGGCTCTTTAATCCAAGGGTCGGCTGTTTGGTATTTCAGCTTCGGCTCCAGCACTCGGTTATCCCTGTTGATGTTTATATTTAAAAGTTCTGTAAAGTTTTCTGTCAGCCAATCTGTCAAAAACGCCAGATGAACGCCCTATAAAATTTTAATCCGTGTCTTTGCATGCGTTGGCTCGTAGCTGAAAACCCTAAGTAATATCGCAGTGTAACATTCCCTTGTTTCACCTTTTTTATATATTACATTAAACATCACACAGGATATGTGTGTACTCATCACACATAACAATTTTCTATTCTCATAAAACGATTTCGTTCTAATGCTTCCTATTTTATGGTTAAAAAACAATGTTACATGGAACTAATCGGGATCAAAGTGGTATAGTTGCAAATCATCGTCTTTAGTTATGGGAACCACAACTGACATAAATGTCCACAATATGAATATAATCAAATTAATTTTATTATAATATACAACCCAGAATGGTGATATTGAGTGATGAATATTATAGTGTGACTGAAAAGTCAGGGAACTATGAAATGTAATTTTTCACCATTATAGACAAATTAATGATACTTGGTATATCAATAATAGCCACAAATGTCTATTCTTTTAGGCTATTATGCCTTCTTTTTTATACCTTAAGGGCAGCATAGGTCTAGTTTTGTATCAAATTAAATGTCCCACATAACAGAGTACCTTGCAGAAAACTAGACCTTGGAAAACTAGAAAAATGGATGACCGAGACGGAAATGGCAGTCAAAATTTCTATTAAAATCATATGTAAAAACTAAAATGCAATAACCTTCTTAATAGTCAATTATTTGACATCGGATTTGTGGCTTATTACTCTTAATGCCAAAACGTATTAAATAATGTATGATGATGTGATAGAGGACAAAGAAGTTTAAACACCCTTCGAGGGATGTCCCTTGGGAGGAAGTATTGCAGAACTGTTTTGGCCTTTGTCAAATCATAAACCATCTTGAACGTCTTTGCATTTGGAGTAATAAGCCACAAACCCGACGTTAAAAGGTTGATTATAAAGAAAGTTATTGCATTTTTTAGTTTTACCTGTCCGTCTATGTCATCCATTTGAAGTCTAGTTTGTGGCATTGCACTATGCTAAAAACTCTAGTAAAATTTGCTAAAAAAATAGCTGAACCGGGAAGTAATTGCAAAATAATATATTTTGACCTTTAATACCTTTAAAACCTTTATTGAAATGGCGACCTAACTCAATAGGTAGTTTAAAGCCAAGTATGAATGAGAGATGAGTGTAGGATGATTGTGGCGCGATCTTGTAGTCTTGTTACTGACTAAGGCCGACATTATCCTTAGACAGGACTGTTAATTCATAGCCCAACAGCCAATGGTACCTAGGGACCTACAGTTTAACGTGGGATCCGAACCACAATTTCAACCTCCCATATACGAATTGGTCTAATTATGAGGATGGTACTTATGGATGAACTAGTATTCACTAGTGCGGACGTTAATCCCCACCAGGGAATATCGCATCCACAAGCCATCGCTCATAACTATCCACAATTCGTGACCTCCAAGTAGCTGGATTACAGGACGTCGCCACCGTCCCAGTCCCAGTCAGAAAGACCGATTCTTATGTAAAATTACTTGAGGAAAACGATGGTGAAAAGTCTACCACTCTCCGACGCTGCGCTCGCCTGCTATGGCCAATTTTTAAAAACTAGTATACGTGTTGCTCGAAATCGAGCAATTTATTTTCATACAATGCAAATGTTACATTTAGCTCTAAATCAATGACATCTGACCAATCCAATATTGTGAATCTCTTTAATTACAAAAACTACACTTATTTACAGCTGATTTTTAACAGATGTTTAAAATGCTTTATTTAATCCTAATGTTATTTAAATGGGAAATTTTGAGATTTCAATTGTGAATAGCGCCTTTATTTTCAGTCCGATTCTTATCAGTTTTTGGCGGAAACAACTACAGGCAAAGCCCTATCCAACGACACCAAAAACTTGAAAATCGGTTGAAAATTGTAGGAGGAGTTCTCAGGACAAAAAAACCCTTAGCGTATTAAATAAGTATAGATGGTGGCTGTAGTTTTATAAGTTTTTGCTGAATGTCTTTTGAACCGTTAAGGACAGCTAAATTTTGTAAGCTAGTAAACTTTAGAAAATTAAATTTTCCACATTTTTATATATAATATGTATTGTTGGTTATATTTAATGAGGGTGATATTGCTCTTTAAAGATACTTTTCAAATGTGGGCTTTTAAGTGAATTTCTTTTGTTGGGAAAACCATATTACGGTGGTGTCAAAGGTTAGATATAAGCTTTAACCGTGTTAACTTTTTACTACATGGTCCTTAGATACCAAAAACACCATTCATAAAATTTTAATATATATATATATATATATATATATATATATATACATTTAATAAGTTACATATATAAATATGAAATTAAATTCCGCAAAGCCTGTAAATCTGTTAACGAAACGTCCAATTTTTATCAAAACTTAACATGAAGGTGTGGGACTAGATATTAGGCCTATTATGTCTACTAGTTGTGTCGATTAAGATTATCAGACTAGGGGTAAAGGGTCTGACAGGGCCAATACAGGTTCAAATTTGTCTGAAATTGGCCCAAAGTTGGGGTTTAAACTTATTTTTGACAAATTTGAACATGTAAATCACCCTTTTCCCATAGTCCGATAATCCCAATCGACATAACTAATGGACATACTCAAAATCTATCCCCACACCTTCTTGTCAAGTTTGATAAAAATCGGACGTTTCGTTACCAGGTATACCGACTTAAAGGAATTAAAATACATACTAGGGGCTTGTAGGGGCAAAGGCCCCTAAAAATCTAAATGGTGCTGCTAACTCCAAAAGTAAGTTTCAATTCATCACCTACTTTCACAGTTAATGTAATTTTTCTCAAGCTATACTGTGAATTTACCTTAATCTTGATAGAACTTATTGGTGGTATCAAATCAGCAATGAGGCAATAATTTTCCTTATATTACGTACAGTAGTCTATTTTGTTTAAAAATTAAAATTCATTACATTACTAAACTGCCGGACGCAATGCAAATCGTTTTAACCTTAACCATGTACGTGATAAGTTCGTAACTCAAATAAATAAAAATACTTCAATACAGCACGAAAAATTCCTTATTATCCTATTAATACTCTACACCACTGTATTCTGAAAACCTGTGTCTCCATGTCCCTGTGCCTCCTCCCCAGCTCCTCATGTTCCCCATGCCTCCCCCATGTCCCTTGTTCCCCCGCATGACCCGTGCTTAGTAACCCCATATGCGCCAGGGACCTGCGTGCCTCCCACGTCCCCGCACCACCCGTACCACCTCGTGCCCCTCCCGCCTCTATGCTCCCGTGCCCCCATGTCCGCCGTTCTTCCCCATGCCCTCTATGTCCAGCAAGCCTTTTCCATGTCTCCCCCGTGCCCCCCTGTCTAACTACCCATGTGCCACCAAAGCCCCTCATGCCCCTCGTACCCTCCCATGCACCCGCCCCCTAACCACCAAGCTCCTGTTCCCTCCATGCTCTCGTACCCCCATGCCCGTGGGTCCACTCTGTCCCCCATCCTCCCTGAGTTTGAAATCGTTCTTCTCTGTGTTCCCATATGCTACCAAAGGTTCTCTTGACCATTGTACCCTCCCATGCCCCCGCGCCCCCATGCCTCCCCTTGGCCCCCGTTTCCCCCATACTCCAGTGCCACCATGCCCGCCGTTATTCCCAGTGCCCCTATGTCTCCCATGTCCCCTTTCTCCCGCCCCATGTCCCCTTTCGCTCCCAAGCCTCCCCCATGTCCAACTACCCCTGTGCCACCAAAGCCCTTCGTGCCCCTGGTATCCTCCCATACCCCTCGCCTACTCGCGTCCCATACACCCGTACCCCTATGCCCCGTGTCTCCTCTGTCCCCCACTCTCCCGTGCCCCCATGCCCGCCGTTCTTCCCTGTGCCTCCATGCCCCCCAAGCCCAACTACCCCTATACCACCGCACCAAAGCTCATCTTGCCCCTTGTACCCTCCCATGCTCCCGTACCCCCCTCTCCCATGCCCCCTTGGCCCCCGTTTCCCCCATACTACTGTACCCCCATGACTGCCGTTCCTCGCCGAGCCCCCTTGCCCCATGTCCTCCATGCCTCCCCCATTCTTCCACGTACCCCCATGCCCTTTATATCCACCCATGCCCCAACATAACCCCAATGTGCATGTACTCCCATGCCTCCTACCCCCCGTTCCATCGACGTCCCTCGTGCTATGATTGTAGTACGTTTTGTCTGTTTGTTCAATGAAAAACATTTATTTATATATTGATTGTTTTCGCACAGTGTCATTTACATGAATAGGGCCTAGCTCTCCGTCTGTATGGGTTAACGGGCAATGGTTGTTTCCATAATACCTACGTAAAGAAAGAAGTAGAGAATGAATAAAACAAAATATTCCTCACGCAGAGGTTATTCAATGTTTGTACTTTACAATATTCAGTCGAAAATAAACAAACACTTTATTGTAAAACGATTTAACTATAATCACTTTATATAGCCAAAATGTAAAAAAGTAACATAATAACTAAACGTCATTCACTGAGTAAAGACAATATATCAACTATATACTAACTGTATCAAGGTTAAGCATATTTTAATTGTCGCCTATTCAACATACAAAATCATTTTAGTCCTCAGTTCTGATTATACTAAATGTCATAGGTGTGGCCACGAAGAAGAAATACGCTGTGGATTCGTAATTTTCCATGACTATTGGTGTTTTCCTTTTTTATAGTGCATTGCCGATTTAAAAAAGTTATAATTAAGGTTATCTTAACAAACAGCTGAGTTGTTCAGTTAATATAAAATATTCACTGGAACATCTGCTTAATCACACGTTGTAGATCTAAAAATCTCCTCCCCATAAGATTAACATTGGAACTTCACGGACCAATGGGGCGAAGCCCAGGTAACTTTTGGGAATTCTGGTATTTTTCCTTGCGTCCTTGGACCTCAAGCTTTAAAATGAACCATCACACGTTACCCTATCTTTCTTCTAACTCGAGATATTTCGTGGGGACCGATTCGCTTACGGAATTATATATATAGATATAGCCAAAATGTAAAAAAGTAACATAATAACTAAACGTCATTCACTGAGTAAAGACAATATATCAACTATATACTAACTGTATCAAGGTTAAGCATATTTTAATTGTCGCCTATTCAACATACAAAATCATTTTAGTCCTCAGTTCTGATTATACTAAATGTCATAGGTGTGGCCACGAAGAAGAAATACACTGTGGATTCGTAATTTTCCATGACTATTGGTGTTTTCCTTTTTTATAGTGCAATGCCGATTTAAAAAAGTTATAATTAAGGTTATCTTAACAAACAGCTGAGTTGTTCAGTTAATATAAAATATTCACTGGAACATCTGCTTAATCACACGTTGTAGATATAAAAATCTCCTCCCCATAAGATTAACATTGGAACTTCACGGACCAATGGGGCGAAGCCCAGGTAACTTTTGGGAATTCTGGTATTTTTCCTTGCGTCCTTGGACCTCAAGCTTTAAAATGAACCATCACACGTTACCCTATCTTTCTTCTAACTCGAGATATTTCGTGGGGACCGATTCGCTTACGGAATTATATATATAGATTTATATTTTCATATTAATAAGTATATATATGAAGATATGAAAATTTAATGAATGGTGTTTTTGGTATCTAGGGACCCCATAAAAAAGTTAACACGATTAAAGGCTTATATCTAACCTTAGGCACCACCGTAATATGGTTTTCCCAACAAAAGAAATTCACTTAAAAGCCCACAATTGAAAGTAGCTTTAAAGAGCAATATCACCCTTATTAAATATATCAACCAATACATATTATATATCAAAATGTGCATAATTTAATTTTCTAAAAATAACTAACTTACAAAATTTAGCTGTCTTTAATGGTTCAAAAGATATTCAGCAAAAACTTATAAGACTACAACCGCCATTTTGAAAAATTGGTCATAGCAGGCGAGCGCAGCGTCGGAGAGTGGTAGACTTTTCACTATTGTTTTTCTCAGGTAATGTTACATAAGAATCGATCAAAATATATTAGTTTTGCAATTACCTCCGGGTTGAACCTTAATTTGACTAGACCATAAGGGAAACTTTTACGAGTTACTTTTACTTTTACTTACGTTACTTTTACTTCGTAGTTTGATACAAAACTCGACCTATGCTGCTATCTAAGAATTTTTTCAGACTCCGCGTTGGCCGCCCACTTTAAGGAATAAAACAAAATGATAAAAGATTTAAAGAGTAGACATTTATGGCTATTATTTACGTAACAATTCTCATTACTTATTCTATAATGGTAAAAACATTTTACCGTTCCGGGACTTTTCAATTACAGTGTATAGACTCACAAATAATAGACATACAATAAAGACAACCCCACTAGATGTTTTAACGTCCCATGTTACATAATATAGTAAAATCACCTTAATACATCATATTAAGATGTTTACTTTTGGGATTTTTGGTAGGTACTAATAAACCAGTGAAGTTTAGAACATTGTTCATAAAATTTCAAGGAAATACTCAACACATTGATACATTCTCTGTAAAAAGAGTGACGTACTAACACAAGATAATTTTGCAATGAAAGCATGGGTTGAAATTTCCATATGAAATGTAAATAATATTTAAAATCAATTTATTCATCACAATTCCCCAAACATTGCCTCACGTAAAAAGACTGTCAAAATAAAAAATGTGATAAAACTTCATAGTCAAAGTATATAAACAGAACATGAAATATAATATAAATCTGTTATATCTAACACTTTGAATTAATTTTTTGTGGAACAATGCAATGAATACAAAGTCGTTACTATTGTGCTTCACTTTACAAAATTTAGTTATTGCCAAAATTTCATAACGGAGACTACTCTGGAGGAAGTACTAATAAAACGAAGCAAGCTTAAGATGAAAGATTTAATTAGATTATTTTTCATAATTTTATTAAATGGATAATTTCATAAGAAAGGAGTTTACAAAGTAACTCTTTTACATAATAAACCCATTCTTAATAACTACCAGCTCCGACGATATGAATTTTCATTCGATAAACTTTAAGAAGACTTATTATAAAAAGTCACGTAGCCTCAGGTAATTTTATCAGACTTCGTTAAATATTCAAAGAAGCGTCTCCTTAAAGGACAAAAGTAATTTTATGAGCCAGACATCTGTATTTTAAATTGTAATATTCTCGGATATAAAGTTTTTGTGATAAGCGTTAATGAAATGCAAATCGTAATTTAGTGAGCGTCGCTAGCATTAGTTACAGTTTAGGGGAAATTACAATAAACCTCTCTACTTAAGAAGTTAAGACGGTTAACAGTTTCTGTTAGAAATAAATCCACAGATTTTCTTTCGTCTACTAATTGAAAAATAATTGTATTCGTTTTCTTCAATGGCAATCAAAACGTTATACTGGTATTTTAATAATATCTTATATTAATTAAGTTTTTGTAGGTGCTTGATTTTCATATAGCTAGTTATTAAATATACTACTTATTAAATATAAATTTAAGTGAATATTACATTCTTTAAACAGTTTCTAATTATTAAACTTGAATTAGCCGTTATTTAAAATGTTAAATTACATAAAGTTGGTGCCCAACAAAAATTGTAATTGTAATAAAACAATTGTAGTAGAGTACTATTTGTATAACTCTTATATAATAAATTTGTAAAATACAATTTTTACTTATATTGAAAAATAACTGTTTCATAATGTTCAATTTAACCATTGAATTCGGTTTTTTATCACTATTATAATAATTTTTAAAACGTAATGGCAGTTTTGTATAGCAGTTTTTACCAATCTATCGTTGTTTATTTAGCTATTTTTTGTTGTTGTAGTTTCAAATTTTACAGGTAAAGTATACTGTAGGCCTACTGCGTTTAATAGCTTCAAAACTATTTATAAAACCTTTTCAATAGTTCATAATAGAATGCATTTAAAAAAAAAAACTTATATGACACTGCTAAGTGAGGGAAACTGTTTTAAATTTAGTGAATGAATTAAAACTCTTTGGAGTTTCATCCGGATTCAGTTTATTACATTTGTATCATTAATTACTGGAATTTTCACGGTATGTTACATCTACAGAATTGGAAACTTGATTTCATTCAAATATTATATTATAGCATTAAATTAAATCCCTCTTTTGAAATTTAAAACAATTTTCATCATTATAAACCCAAAAAAGTTGTTTTAAACACAAAAAATATATAAATAATAAAATTCCATCAAGAGTATAGTTGAATTCGATAATTAAAACAACATTTTAAAATTGTTGTGTTTTACATAGTACTAGAGCTTCACTATTACATAATCATGGAAGTTTGAGAAGAAGTTTTGTACTAAGAAAAATTGTTCAAAGGGTCAAACTAATTATACTCTGTCTGACTCATCATCGCTCTTAAATAATACGAAATGTAAAATAATATTTTCTCTCTTTTGAAAGAGAAAATAAAGCATTAAAATGTAAAAATATAAATAAAAAATCTTACAACAAATCGTTGTATTACGCATTGTTATTAGTTTTTAAGAGGGGCTAAAGACTGCTCTCAGAACGTCATGATGCGGTGCTTCACCTGCTCATATTTAGCTCCTTTATTTTAAGTCATATAAAAGCGGGAGGGTTATTTAATGAAAGATATATAATTGGGGTTTTTGAACTACTGTTATATATATTTTTTATTTTTTGAATCCAAATCAAGTTATAAAGGATCAAAGTTGGGTCAAATTTGATCCATTATAACTCCACATGAATTTAAAATATAAAAAAATAAAAAATTAGGTCAAATCTCTATCTTTCTCCAAGTATCTATCTTTCATTAAAAAATTCCCACTTTTATCGGACTTAAATTAAAGGCGAAAAATGGGAGCAGGTAAAACACTACACGTTGAATTTTTGATCTGGGAGACCTGACAACCTCCTTTGGCAGCACGCAGGCTATGAACGTATCCAATGATATTGCATACAATTATATTGAATGTATTAATTAAAAAGCCTTCTTTTCGCGGCCAAATCCCTTTCCTATTAACCTGAGTCTTGGGTCTCACACGAGCTGAATTGCAGCGGCGTTTCTTTATCCACTATGTTACATAACCGAATATTAGATATTGTTTCTCGCCCTCAGTATGCTTGTAAACAATGCGAAACGCATTCGGGTAGTTTCAGCAACGTCCACTAAGGCTGACCCTTTAGGCTCTCTTTAATAGTTGTTATTAGGAAGTAAAATTTTTGAAATGTAGATGTACCTATTAAAACTTGAACTTATGTTTAAAATACATAAATACTTTAAACTCTTTTAAGATCACTGCAGTTTCACATGTTTTGGACTATAAATGCTTATGAAATAATACCGAGAGTCATAAAAATCCTTGGACAGTCAAATAACCTATTTATTTGCATACTTAAAACAACTAAAACTGTAAATGAACTAGGCCTTCGATTATGTAAAAAAATCTATAATTTTGTAACAAAAAACTATGATGTAAAGAAAAAAAAGTATTTTGGGGGGCTAGTTTATGTTATTTTACACTTTGAGAGGACTTCCTGATTGAGCAAGTCTTAAAAAACTTAAATGTAAGCACGAGATGATGTGCATAAATTTAAAATTATGTGATGATATGAAGTGCGTCATTGACATTTTTAAACGACTTCCACGAAGGACGTTCAGTGAAGGAAGTCTAGAATAAATTTGTTTAGGACTTCACCAAACTAAGCATGATTTTAAAGACTTTTGAACTCATAGCAACATGCCACAAACCCGACCTTGAAAAGTTGCATACAACAAAAGTTATTGCATTTTAAAATTTCGGCAACAGGATTTTAATGCTAAGTTTGATCTTCTGAAAAGATCAGATTTGTGGCGTTGTACTCTACCTAGTTGACCTTTAATTTGAAGTGCATATAAACCCATGCTTGCCTTTAAGATTTTCCATCCATACTTCCTTAATATGTACTTCCATACGTCACCTTAAAAAGTGAAATGACAAGTTTATAATCTTAAAATAGTTTTATGCTAAAAACAAAAATTTTGTAAGTAAAGAAAAAACACAATATTTTATCATTTCTGGGACCTTTGGGACAGCCAATAGTTGTATTGTCGAATTGGCCAAGGGATATTATGGTAACAAATATAACTATATTTTTTCGCAGTAAATATCCTTAAGTTTCGGAGCTTGTAATAGGTAAAAATTATTAATTTTTAAGCCAATGCCCTTAAATATAGCTAATGTAATGGGAAATTATAATGGCTAAATCATAAGCGGAAAGTCTAATTTTAATAGTCTCCTTAAAAAATATCCACACAGACATTTTCATTTATTGAGATCTATTTTATGTTAACTCATTTATAATATGATTTTAAATGCTATGTTACATACTTATAAAAGAGAAGAATGACGTTATTAATCAGTATTATTTCTATTACGTTAGTAGAAATAAATCATGTTTAATTCAAATAGAAATAAATCATTTTTATATAGTATTAAAATTGTTTTTATAAAAAAAAACATTAGCATTTTAATTTACATTAATAACTTTTATTGATATTAGATTTTAATATATTGAATCAATAAGCGAGATAAGTTACTAATCCAATTACTCTAAACCTTATGTAACTTATACTACTGAAGCTACAAACAAATGTGCTTTTAATAAATACAATGAGGAAGCTGGAGTAGCAACAAAAAGACAACTTTGAGTTTCAGAACTAAATTATTGCTACGTCATTTGCAGAAGGTGCACAATGGCTAAGGCAGATTAAAACGTGCTTTGGCTGTAATTATACAATTATTTATTTACGCCATCCTTTGTGACTTTAGGTGTTTAGTTATATTTAATCGACCAATCATTAGGAGGAACAAGTGAAAACTTTATATCCAAGAGTACTAAGATAATAATAATAATAATAATTCTTTATTCATCAAAGATACATGAGATACAGTACAATTAATTAATTGAACACAAACACGATTGGCGAAATCACAAACAGTTTACAAAATAATACCTATATTAATAATACTAATATTATAAATATATTGTTTACCAAGTACATATTCAACTTACAATAGTTTACATATTTAGTAATTAACACATTTAGTTTTACAATAAATAATAAAAATTTTAAACATTGATGAATAAGTGGGTTTGCAGAAAGGCAAAAGCCCGACACGGAGTTATCAATGAGTATATTTACAAATTATAATAGCAGTCCTAAAAAGGAGGATTACAATTTATTTTATATTTTAAAATGATAAATATAAACTAAGATCATGTCTTAATTTTAATTAGTTTGAATTATTGCAGTTTCAATGGAGTTTTAAAACCAGTCCGATGCGAGTAAAACTTACTAAGGAGTACACCCTAATCCTCATTGACAGATTATGAAATAGAGTATAGGCATGTAATAATTAGAAAAAAGAGATTATTGAAGTGTTGCTGTGCCGTCGGATTTATTTGATTGTAACCTTAATGACGTTCTACGCTGAAAGTATGAGCCACAATGACTGTCGGATGTTATTAAATAACTTGAATGCATATGGTTAGTAAACATTGAACATGAAACTGACACTTTTATTAGTTGTATTGAATTTCCGGACCAAATCGTATCCTAATTAATCCGAAATGATTCTTTCGGATTAAAAAAACTAAGTGCTTAATACGATGTGGGTTTCAATGTTGTATTCTAACTGATTATTTATTTTGCAAAGGTTTAAATAGTGAACTATTATATTGATAGCAAACAAAAAAAAAAGAAAAGAAAACTCATATAAAATTTACGTTACATTGATTTGTTTAGAATACAATGGCTGTTTAGTTGTTACAGTACCTACAACCGTGTAATCATTGAATATTTACATTTAACTGGTCTCAAATGTTACCAAACCCATCTTGGTTGTACATTGTTCACCTAAGCCCCAGAAGAAAGCCTTATGTTTACGCATACAGTGCTGTTATAGGAGTGACTATGAATACGATATGAATGTAATACCATCGTGCAGACAGTGTGAATATTCATTCAGCCCAAATTGAAGCTATGGTAGAACCAGCCATTTGCGGTGTCGTATGTTGAGCACCTGGGAACCATTTTAAGACCGTATATGATATGACATATTTACATTGAAAACAACCTTTATTAATAAAATAAATTTCCTAATACTAAAGCTAGACGCACGGAGAAGTAGAATACGGATCATCATAATTATTTATTACTTGAAACACAATATTCTGTTCCTTCTACTATATTTATTGTGTACTTACACTGTGTACTGTGTAAGTGATTGAAAAGTCCCGGAACGGAAAAATATTTTTTTTACCATTATATATGAAGTAATTAGACTTGGTGTATCTATCATTGCCATAAATGTCTACTCTTATGAGCTACTATCACTTTTTTATTCCTTAATGGGGACGGATTACAAGGAGTCACACAAAATACTTACACAGCATCATAGGTTGAGTTTGGTATTAAAATAAAGGTCTTACTTATCAGAGTACAATGCCGCAAACTAGACTTCAAAAGGATGACCGAGGAAATGGCAGGCAAACAAAATTTCCACTAAAATCATATGGGTAAAACTTAAAAATGCAATAACTTTCTTAATACTCAACCTTTTGACGTCGGGTTTGTGGCTTATTACTCCAAATGCAAAGTCGTTTAAAATTATGTATGGTGTGACAAGGGCCAAAGCAGATTTCTGTAAAACTTCCAAGAGAAACATCCCTCAAAGAGTGTGTAAAATGAAACTTATTTACCAAAGTCGACCTATTTACGAATTTTTAATTCATGATTTTAGCCCCTGAGCTGTGAGAATATACGTAATACTAAATTAATTACAGATCCCGTAAAAAAACAGCTCAATGATAATTTATAAACATGGTCAGGACATGTTTCGATGTCAGTACATCATCTTCAGCTGACGAAGATTTTGTCTGGCCGTTCCCCTTACGGGATAAAAAAGTGATAATAGCTTAAAAGAGTAGAAATTTATGGCTAATATTGATATACCAAGTCTCATTACTTTGCCTACAATGATAAAAAATATATATTTCACCGTTGCGGGACTTTTCAATCACACTGTATACATACGATAATTTTATTAAATTCCGAAAATCAAAGTGTTGGTTTAGTAAGTCTTCCTATTTTTCTTATCATTATAAGTCGAAGCGGTTTGGTGTAGTTAAAATTATATCCCTCCTGCAACTTACTTTTATTTTTTAGTTTGTTTTACCGTTAATTGATTCACAAAAATGAAAGACCATTGTAATAGTTTAAGACTTGACATCACGTGGTACTCAACGATGGTACGATGGTGATTGCCGAACTGTGTTATGACGGAGGATCACTTGTCAAAATATTGACTGGTAACAGATGAGACCGTTGTTCCATGGATTCCGCCACTGTCAAATCGTAACAATACACTCCTGATATGGCAAATTGCTAACACCAACTTTCATCTTCGGCTTAAAATAAAGATTGAAAATAAGTTTTAGTCCAAAATGCATTTCCCTAATTTTAACTATTCTCATTCAAAAATATAATGTATGATTATTTAGAAAAAACAATCGTTTTTTATAGTAAAAAAACGAATTAAAATTTTTAACTAAACCCAAAACATAAAATATACGATTTTTTAATAACTTTTGGACAAAAGTGCAATTTATTCATATGGAATTCCCGTTTTTCAGCCCTAATTATTACTGGTGATCATAAAGTCCTGGAAACATTTTTTGTGTAATGAATTGAAAACCAAAAGAGATATAAAAGTAGGGATATGTTTTTTTGGAAAGAACGTGAAAAATATTTTATATATGTTTCATACAACATTGGTACACTTCCACATGTGACCCGTTTGTGTCCCGTGGAATGTCCAGTCTAAATTCAATGTACTCCCAAGCACTTGCAAACATTACTTCAGTGATTAATGCAACCGCTTCTCTAATCTTGGTTCTCAACACGTTCACGTCTGAAACCTTGTTATTCACAAAGCCCTAATAGAAGAGGTCAATTATTAGTATGAAGGCTGGTGAACTTAGAGGCAAGGCAATGAGCCCATGGTGTTAAATCCAACGATTGTTAAAAGGGGACGATTGTCAAGGAACTTTTAAGAACCAATATTCCGTATTGTTGAAAAATTACCCATGGTTGGAAGCCTGCAATTGAGGCACAAAGCACAGTTCAAGCGCATCGAAATAAGTTGTTCCAGTCACTAATTGTTTTGCAAATAAGTGTGCAGAAAAAGATTTTGATGTGCATTAAACCACACCATGCATTAAGTTTTGGACTGTTTCAGCCATGTTCTAAAACAACACTTGGATTTTCGATGCCCCAAATTCAAACATTCACTAATTACCACTCACGTGGAGAAGGCCTCATCTGAAAACATACACATTGAAGATGAATAACTAAATGAATGAGATCTAAAATATTGAAAGAGAAGCTCGGAGAGGATATAATCATTCGGTTTCAAAGATTGTACTGGTTAGATCTTTTATGCGCTTAGTTTTTACACAAAATTTCACGTACAGTGCTAGTAGGCAAACCAAGTTCCCTCGAAGCTTTGCGAACTGATTCATTTGGACTGCGTGTGAAGCACTGTTTAAAAACATTAACTGTTTAGTGTGCAATTTTAGGCCTACCTAAACGCAACACTACCAGTATTCTTGAAGATATTATACAAACGTTTGATGGAATTATAGATTAGAACTTATCTCCCATAGTGCATTATGAAATGTCTTTGAACATAAATAGGTGAAGTAGACTGATGAAACTACAAAACACGTTGAGCTTTATCTTCCTTTGTAGCAATTTTTACAACAGATACAATTATTGTAACTTTCGTTTGACTCTCAACTATAAAATATGGTTTACCAAAACATCCAAACAAAACTTGATAAAATAAGTTGTCAAATGACTACAATAAAACATACATATCCTCATCGGTTCTAGAAACAACAACAATTTCAAATGTGTTAAATAATAATAAATATTGATTTTATAAATTACATAGTATAAAATTGAATATTTCATATGTATTTCATACAACATCACATTCAAAACATAGAATCAATGACATGAATAGGTATACCTCCTTAGCCGAAGCTGTGTCGAGTTTGCCATCACAAAAATGCACTGGTCGGCTTGGTAAGGTCATATCAAACATGATTTCATCTTTTTGATATGACAAATAAAAATTACAGTACTTACACAGTGTTTTAAATAACTAAAACCTACAAATACCAAAGCAAGTTCATCAGTACATTAGTTTAATGTTGTTTACTACTGTGTTCAGTGTTTCCATGACACTTAAAAATTACAGAAGGTGCATTAATGAACAGTTCTCACAGAGCTGAAACTTAAGTTGTATACATATGAAACAGTTTTAAAATAAAACGGAAATAAAAAACACAATTGAGGATTTTCTAAATTCGTACCTAACATCATAAATGTCTTAAAAAGGAAGATAAAATTTAACATGAAGTTATGTGTATTGGTAAAATATTAAATAGACTTGGTGCACAATATGTGTAAAATCCTTTAACATTAAGTTGGGGTACAGTAATACGGTTTAAATTCCTTCTAACAAAATGCCCATTTAAATTGCCAGTCACATGTCCACTTCAAATGAATATATTCTATGAACTTTAAACGAATTTATATTTTTAGTAATAGGTCCTTCCACTTATAACCATTTATATTTTTATTGGAAGAACCTATGACTCAGAAAACAGGTTAAAAGAATGTTCTCTTCTTTTCACTTTTAAAATGCTTCTCACTACTTTCTTGTTTATCTTTATGTGTTTAACTTAATTCTTTGATTGCACGTTGCTTCTCAATAAGCTTCACATATTATTTATAAACTACTTTTGCTGGTAACTATTTATAACTATTTTTAGGTGTTTTGCCTCAAGCTTAAAAATACAGTGAGTAAGTTTTCTCTTCTTTTGTGTAAAAATTATGTACAAACATGACATGAAGATGGTTTGCCAGAAAAATTTGTTGTGTAATGATAATGTATATTTTGTCCCACGCGTGCCTTGTAGGCACTTGGGACGTTTGTAATTTCTAAATTACTTGGCAAATAAAGATTTTTTGACTTTGACTTTGACTTTGACTTTCTTCTTACCAAAAAATAGAGGAGATATAGTGAAGTTATGTCACCAAGACTTAATGAGCACCCTGTATTTTTAAGTAGGAACGGCCGGTAAGGTAAATGGTTAAATTGTAATTAACTTGAATAAAAACCAACTGATATGAAGGCTTGGATGTCTTGTTAAAATAGTCTTAAACTCAGGATTTCATTGGTGTGTTTATATTGCATATAAAATGCCATAATCCAAGTCATTGCAAATGACTTAAATGGCTTAAGGACTTGAATTACTTACACCTCGTTATAATGCCTATCAAGTGATGATAGGCATTATCACTTGAATTTAAGTGATAATGCCTAACACCTAAATTCATTATCGATTAACCACATAGTACATTGCCTAAAATGTATAGAATAGTGATGAAATTATGAGGCGTCATACGTGGCCTCGATTCAGTAAACAAGGCATCGTCTGCTGTCACCAGGACAGACTAAAATATGCCTCATGTTAGGCATATTTCAGGGTTTGTCGCTACTTTTATAATATACTACTTAGTAACGAACTATTGAAACGACTTAGACCAACGCTTAAGTATGTAAATATGTAGTTTACATTTCCTTTAGTTCCGCTTGCACACAATTTAAGCATGAATTGGCCATTGGAATTTTATTTTGTTTGGTGATTATTGTAGTTTAAAGAATATTTAAATAACATTTTTGCTCTATGTTTTTACGCATGTTTTAACTACCCTAGTGCATTTTATTTACTTTTCTTTATATTTGCATTGTGTAAGTTTTAATTACCTTGTATTGTGCTCACTTTGCTTTATATTTTATTTTGTGGTCGACTTTTCAAGAGGCAGTAGAGTAGATTCCGTTTTACATCGAGAGTAGGCAATAAAAAAACTACTTATCATTGTTAGTTAGAGTAGACAATGTGAGTACTTTATGGGTAAATAAAACCTCGAACATCATATTTACAAAATAGATTTCGTAAATAACTAAACAGAACAGGTTCAATTTTGATGTTGAACTTATTTAAGGTAGATAGAGAGAGAGAGACAGGCTGAGAGAGATGAGGGGCTGATGTGAATTAGGCCGTAATTAGTCAAACGCATGACCCATGTGATATCCTGTGCCAGGAATGTTCTCTATAGAGAACAAAAGGATGATCACTCGACGTGAAACAACTATTTCATAACATCCTCAGACGCTTGAGTAATTAAGGTTTATATAGACCTTGGACAATAAATAATTTCTGAATTTCATTTTATAGTTTTGAAATATAATTTACTTTTATTATTTATCTTTAATGATACCAAACCAAATTCAAGACAATGTTCTATACACTCCATTTTCCGTGATTAATACTTGGTCGCAAGCAAGTCACCATTAGAATCTGCAACAGCATAACTAAGAAGTTGTTATATTAAAGAGTAAATAAGTATTTTCGGAAATACTTGCCGGCTCTGTATCCAAGCATACTCTAGATGTGAACGACTCGCTTTGACTAACAGACAGCTGGAAGATGTTGGCTACGCCCCCACCTGCATATATTTTTCAACTAATTGTTTGGCTGGTGAACAGTTGCTTAACTCAGGGTTGCCACAGAATTTTGGAGGCCATTTTTCCTGACTTTTCCTGACTTTTACTGACCAATCTGAGAGATTTTTCCTGACTTTTTGGAACCGCGGGGTTTTACGAATAAAGACTGTTTTTTTTTTTTAGTGAATTTTCTTTTGAATATTTTTTTAATGCTATATCCTTCATTCCCTAAGTTGCCCATCAATAAAATTTTTATTGAAATACCCCCGTCACAGCGAAATACTCAGTGAATTTCCAATGGTTTAGTTAATTAACCAAAGAAAAAAAAATATTTACATATAGCATTAATTAGGTCTTTTGAGATTTTTATTGGGAAATGTTAAAAAATAAGCAATATACCAGGTTTTATTGGTTTCCCATAAAAATTAAATGGAAAACTTTTTTTTTAATTTTCTCCGTAATTAGTGAAGCTAAGTAAATGATTCAAAATACAAAATTATTTGTTTTTTTTTTTAGTTCTTTTGAATGGTGTCTTTGAAAATTGATAATTTAAAATTTTTAGGGTAAAAAATACCAAAAACCCCTCAAATTTGACCTTTTTGAAACCCCATAAAACCCTGTTAGGAATGTCCTATCAACCTGGTTTTCAAACTTAACCTGAAGAACGCTGTCTTACACCTTACCAATTTTCATCGGAATAAAAGGTGTCTTTCAAAATTTATTTTGTAAACGGACACATATATATGAATTTGAACAAACGGTGTTTTTTTGCTCCTATGGACCTCAAAAAAAAAGTAATATGGTCCCGGCCTTAGGTCTTATCATGAGTATTAAGGTAATAGCGTATTCCCTAGAGGGAAATTCGCTAATATTCCCTGTAGAGAAATTGGCTAAAAATAAAACAAAGTGTTCCAATAATAAAGTAAAAACTAACAGTATAACAATGAAAAACACAATAGAAATATACATTATTAATAGGTAATTAATGTATAAAAATAATACGTTTTACCCACTACAGTACTTAGTAATTCCGATTTATGAGAGGGGTCAAAAATCGAGACGGTCGGATTGTGCCACTGCAAATTTTCCTGACTTTTGGCACTTTTCCCCTATTTTTTCCTGACTTTCGGCATTTTTTCAAACTTTTTCCTGACCAAAACCCAAAAATCCTGACTATTCCTGACTTTTCCTGACTTTTAATGTCTGTGGCAACCCTGTTAACTGCTTAATTGAGTGTGGACGACTATGTCTTCTGCTCACGTCTGTCCGTTGCGTGGTCGCGTTTCGGTTTCGTGTCGTAGAATGGCTAATTTGACATATAACTATTTATATCAATGTTCATTTTTAAACTTGAGATTTATGTATTGATTTATCTTTAAGATTAATCAGCAGATTTAACTGTAGTAAATCATAAGAAATGATATAGAAGTTAAATTTAATTATAGCAAAAACTATGTAGTTTTTATATAAAGCAATACGAAAAGTTTAGGCCACGAGAATTTCTGTAGAGCGTGTGACACAGCTGGGACGTGAGACAATTCATCTCTGTCCAAAGTTGCCGGTAAACTTGGTTCATTACGTTATTGTGATCTGCAAGTGCAACTTTAAGCCTTTTCAAACAACATGAGCAAGTCACCTGCAAGATCTATGATTTTTACGGTGGCGTTACATTGACTTATTATAGTCCAGTAATATTAGTTCATCCCATAATATAAATGTGTTGATGAAATATGCCTTCTTTCTAACCAAACCAAAGACGTCAGTTAACATTTTTCGCATTAGTTAAAGGAACTCTATATAAAACCATTGTGTATAATGGATGATTTATATTTCATAAAATATCAAAATAAGTAACAGTTTAAATCGTCAATAATTTTTTTCATTTTGTAAATTACTACACACAGTTTGTATGTAAAAAATTCAGTCACTGGTCATACATACAGTAGTTTGAAAATGAGGAGAACGAAACCGAACACAACGCAAAAGCTGCACGGTGATGGGGATGCATATTGATACCCATAAGTCGATAACTGAAGATCATTTATATTTCTGTTATCCATAGTTCTATTCTGGGTATAGGAGCAGAGAAAAAAGTGCTTGTCTCATGAAACTCTATCCACTTTAGGTAATTATCTGCGTCAAAAGAAGCAATTACGGCTGGGAGAACAAGGGTTTATCTTGTTTTACTTTTTCGTTATCTCATTAATGTCTTTAACTGAAATTCTAGATTGAAGTAAATTTCAGAAATCGTCGTTACAACAAATCCCCTTTTCAACTTAACACTGTGTTTTATTTTAAAAACAAAATGTAGAAATGTAGTCTAATACTAATCTAAATTCTAATGGTAAAATCTAATTGCAAAATTGACTTTACTTAACAGACATGAAACCAGCACGTAAATATATTATAAATAGCCGCAAACATTTTAAAGAAGCTTTTAAAGCTACATAATAATAATATTTAAATCCAGAGCACACAGAAAACCAGATTTTTGTTCAAAGGTGTAGCAATTTTCTCATATTAGTCTGTTATATACACTGGAAAAAAATTTTTTTAAATCATTTTGAAGCAGTGATGTAGTGAATTCGGCACTCGGTTATATGACAATGTATCCATTTCTGTATTTATTATTATTATTTTTTATACAGGGTGTTTATAAATGATTCTCAGATTTTAATGTTACGTATCTCACTTAATACTTATCCCACAATAATAATTTCAATATGTGCTTAAACAGCATGTTTTTTTAAGTTTTATAATCAGCTTTTCAATACTCATTCTTGCCATTTTATTGGGTGTATTTACAGCATTTTTGAAATGATTACAGTTCAAGCAAAACAGTGTGAGTTTTGGAGGAACTTAAGGAAAAATCCTCCAACATACCAAAGCATTTTAAGGAGTTATCGTCAGTTTAAGAACTCTGGAAGTCCGTTGACGTTGAATCAATCAAACCACCCGATGCTAGTCTGTGTACGATACAATTTACAATATCGATTTGAAAATTGTTCCATGGCCAATGGACGGAACATTGAGCACTTATAAGGGTGTTTCAAAAAATGTAAGAAAGTTCCTTTCTTTTTATGTAGTTCATATCAGTATTTGCTTAGCATTAAGGCCAATAAAACTATTTAAAAGCAGATTAATAATTTATTTTGTTTGTCATTATTTTTGTTTTTAACCCTCAAATTCAACAAAATAAAATTTTATAAATATACTTTCGACAACCAAAGGACAAACAATAAGGACCAAGTACTTGTGAACGTCAAGACATGACGTTTATGTTTGGTGTATCATATTTTATTGTTAGTCTTATTGTTAGTCTTGCAATTTACGACTCAGCGAATTATGACCACGTCCATAATGGAAAAAATCTAACTTGATATTTGATAAATATTTATAATCCTTTTGCACTAGATATGATTGTACATGTTACTGTCATTCTAAAATATAGAAAATACTTAACCATTGTTGCCGATTACCTCTAAACCTTTCGATTGTTTATAAATATATATAAACCATAAATAGAAATATATTAAATACACACGTTAATTCGAAAAGAGAAGAATCTAATGTAAAATATGCAATTAAAAATTTATGTTTCAAGGAAATAGTTTATATTTATAAAAGTTACACCGAATTTACACTATGTGAAATCAAATACTTTAATTCTTGAATAGATTGCAATGATAAATTAAATACGTTCGTTATAAATTGACATTCAACGTGTTGTTTCTAACGATATTGTTCATCCCACAGTACTCATATAACAAATATTGATCATACAATACAATGGTAATAGTGATGTGGTTGGAAAATTAGCAAAAATTAAATTTCATTTCTTAATGGATAAAATACTTTTTATTTTATAATTTATTGTTGAGATATAAAAATACAAAAGAATGTTGCTTTGGCAATTTCGAGTATTGACTTACATGACAATCAAACGTGACAGCTGACCACATGTGCTCGAAATCTGATCAATCAAAGAAAGTTATCAGAGTGATTGAATGATGTGAATGTTTAGACAGTTAATCGACAGATGCTTGAGCTGGGCCTAGCTACAGCAGCGCTTGTACGAAGTCTTTCATTGCTTACTGTTGTTGTTATATAAGATGTTCAACATAGCAAAACATATTGAACGTTATTTAGTAGAAAAATAGACTGCTTTATGCTCTATTACTAGTTTTAGAGAATTTCCCTATAAGACACAAGATATTACGGTAACAGTCAAGTAAGACCTAATCTTAGGATTAAGATACATTGGCATTTTGAGGTCACTGGACGCCAAAAACATCTTTAGTTCACATTCATATATCTGTGTGAACGCTTACACGATAAAGTTAGGAAGAAAACTTCGAACCCCTTCGGTTTGACATGAGGGAAATCAATGCAACGGGAAATAATACCGACAGCGTGGGACCATAATGGGTGAACGACAAAGGAAAAGGTACCGTATCAGGACAAGGTAAAATAGATTTATTTATTTATCATGGATTACAGTTAATTGTGAATGTTATTTTCCGTAATTATCAAATTTTTTAAGTTATGAAAGTAATGTTTTTTTTTTTTTTTTAAGTTTTAGTTTTACAAAACAATTAACAAGAGAGAGACTCGCCGTCTACTGAGATCCCTATCGATTAGTGACCGTACACAAACGGATCATTCCGATGAGGATCACTTTATAACATGTTTGCCATATTAATATTTAACCATTATAAATTAAATGTGTAAAGTTATATTCAGTCATATATTTTTTAAAATGTTCATTATTAGCAATATTACTTAATAAAAAAGTAAATTATAATTCCAAGTCATGTTAGTTTTATATCCACTACCCAGAATATCACCCTTTGGTAAAAAGTTTATGTAAACTGAAAGTTATGTTTATGTTTTGGTAAAATGTTTTGGCAGCACTGTAAATTCAGCTGAATAATAACAACATCGATGGCAGCGACTCTGGTGCGGCGTCCACCGAACTTCCAAATTTTTTCCTCAAACTAAATGCATTGGATGAGAGGTCTATTCACGTTAGTGTACATAGTCAATGATATAATCCAAATTTCTTTAAAATGTTGTCCCTAAAAATATATTGGAATGCACCTTTAATAGCCATATCTAAATAAAGACTGGGATTTATTGCTTGAAGAAACCCTTTAATGGGCAGAACTGGAACCTTTTGATGTGTTTTAAAAGGGACAACAAATTATTATTGCTTATTTAGTTGCCAAAACACGCTAGGTTTTAAATTTCTCAAACAAGTTGTAACTAAGATCTAAAGATTCATAATCATCTGCTTGGTAAATATTGAAACTGTATTATTTATATAAAGCATAATACTTAGATAAGAAAAACTTGCAGTCAAATTTTTCCTAATGATATATATCATAACAAATAATAGTAAACACAAATAGATAAGCATAGTTTCTCTTTGAAATTTTAAATACTGTGATACATCAATTTTAAAATGAGAGTGACAAAATTAACAACATTGATCAATTACGGTAGTTGTTTAAACAAAAAAGTTCGACAAACTATTGTTTTGAAGGATGATAAATCATTCGAATTAAACTGTATTGAAAAGAGCTTGAACAATTATTATTATTATTAGATTTATATTTATGTCAATAAATTGCAATTCCATCGTTGTTCGAATTTCAAAGAAAAGTTCAATTTAATTTTACCAAAGTGTTCTGACAAAAAATTAGGCTATTTGGCTTTTTTTAAGAGAGTGAATTGACAAGACTTATTTAAAGTGAGTTTAATTGTTTTGCTAAGTTGACTAGTATTCATCACATATCGTATTATGAATTGAATTTATTCACGACTACTCTCGCTACTAGTTCGAAAAAGTAGTGTCAAATTGTTGGTGCTGGCTCAGTTCAAGGTCACCTGAGGGATGACGTCATCGAGGTCAATGACCTCACCGATGACGTCATCGATGACGTCATCGATTGCGTCATCGATGACGTCATCACTAATGACGTCATTTCTATGACGTCACACCCATGACGTCACAGAAATGACGTGCTGATGACGTCATCACCCCTTACGTCATCAAAATGACGTCACCGACGCCACTGAGGTCAAGGTCACGCCGAAACTTAAAATTTTTTGGCACTTTTGCCGTTTCTCGCACTACGCTCCGAGTTTCAGTCAGAGTCCCCGTGACCTTGACCACTTGGAGCGAATTTTCGACGAGAAACGGCAAAAGTGCCAAGTTAAACTCGAGTTTCTGACATGACCCTGCCTAAATGGGCAATCGGTTATCCCTCAGGTGACCTTGAACCAGCACAACACCAACAATTTGATATTACTGTGACCTTGAAAACCTAACAACGGATCGCCGACACCGATGCGCACCCCACGACAGCCACCGAGTGACTGACTGTCAGGCTCTGTGTACTCTAGGTATATGGGGAAGTGGAGGGGGGAAATCTCAAGGTCATCCAAATGGAGTTTTAAAAAAGTTGAAGAGTAGAAAGACTACTCTTGTGCTTCCTGGGCGACCTCATCAATTTCTAACGGATCTGTAAACCAATCCGATCTGTAGCGGCAGGAGTCCAGAAAACAGGTGCACCACCCATCAGGTTGTCCGTAGCATTTCCCACAATTGGTAAGATTGGAGAAGTGAAATTTAATACACCGCTGCGGACAACAAGTATAAAAGTATTTGGATTTGTAGATTTTGAAAGTTTGTAGTACCGGTGGTGGCAGCTGTTGGTTCTTGCATCTACACCTGCAACATCCGAAGCATTCACATTGCCGGCAGGCCAGCCCATCCACTTGCCACTTTGGTAAGAGGAAACACTTATCCTCACAGCAATAGGTTGTCCCCGTCTCTTCCTCCCAACGCTTCTTTGCACAATATGTGACGCCTTGTATCTCCAAACACCTATGCTCGCAACATGAGATGCGCTTACTTTCCATAGCTGATGTTGCTTTGACGAGGGAGCACGATGAAGTGATGCTGTGGTCAGTGGGAATGGGGTTTATATAAACTAAGGTGGGTGGAGGGGGAAAGGTCAAGGTCATCCAAATGGAGTTTTAAAAAAAGAAAAGAGTAGAAAGACTACTCTTGTGTACCTATAGCGATTTCATTGATAGTGAGTGCTTCTGTATGCCAAGTTGATCTGTACTGACAGGCTCCTAAATAATGTTTGCAAAAACCTGCAAAATGATTGTTGCACAATTTGCAGCCAGTTAGCTGTTTTAATGTGAATTCAATGCAACGTTCAGGGCAACAAGTGTACTTATGCCCTCTCATCTGGTACACATGGAATGTCTTCAACTCCGGTTTCGGCTTCTTCCAAGACTTGCACTTACACATGCATTGACCAAAAGCTTCACATTTTCTACACGCCAGGCCATCCGCAACATCAATGTCATTCGGCCATGAAAAACATTTCCGTTCGCAACAGTAGTTGAGTTGACTCTCCATGTTGCTGTGGTGAAGGTGCGCGATGAAATGATGCTGCAGTCATTGAGAGTGCACCTTAAATAAACTCAGTGGAGGGGGAAAGGTCAAGGCCATCCAAACGGAGTTTTAAAAAAGATAACTAGTCGTCCTCCTCCTCCTCCTCCTCATCCGTTGTACTTAGAGAGCTGTCAGACGAAGAGCCCCGTGCAGGTGCTCCCCAGATGAAAAACAAATCAATTTTAAAACGAAGACCAGGATCTTGCATCATCAATTCCTTTAATTTGTCACATACTAAGTCGACCTTGTGTAAGGTGTCAACAACAAGCTTCCAATTCGTTGGTTCAATATAACTTGTAGTAGAGTCTGCCTCGCTGATAACCACATCCTCCGGCCGTATTGGAGTGTAAAGATGTGTAAAGTTCTTCGGCTGTAGCTGAGGTTCAGGCTGGCTGGAAGTGGAAGGTTGAGTGTGGACCCCTGTCGCATCGAAATCCATAGTCATTCTACATTCAATGTTGGGGTTTTCGTTTAATACATACACCAATTTCTCATGCAACATATCCACTTCTGCCGAGTCTTGCAGATGAACATTCCAGGAAAATGGCCATTCTTCATCCGTAGTGGAGTCAACTCGAGAAAGAGTGCTGTCCGCCATGATAGCTAAGCAAGGAATGATGTGAGCTACAGACTGTGGTAATAGTATTGAAAAGTAGAGGGGGTAAACCAAAAGTACGTGGAGGGGGTATTTTCAAGGTCATTTAATTTGGGTTTTAAAAAAAAGGAAATAGTGGAGGGGGAATTCTCAAGGTCATCCAATTTAGGTTTTAAAAAAAAAGGAATGAAGCTTACTCCTCTTCAGCCTCGTTGTCCCCTGCATCTTCATCAGCCTCATCTTCATCGACGTCAGACTCGCCGTAAGGATAGATCGGGGACATGGGCGAATATTGTGGAGATTGTTGACCGTTGTTGTCGTCCCCTTGCATTCTAACTTGGGACCAATCATAATTTAAATTCATTTGTATTATGATCCCAGGGTTGTCCCGCAGTATTTCCTTCATACGTTCGCAAATTGACTCCAAATAGTGTACACTATCGATCGACAGTGTCCAACCCGTACTTGTACCGACATCAGTAGTGGAGTCAGCTTGGCTGATGGTGTTGTTGTCTGCCATGGTTGCTTGTCGGACAAGGAATGACGGTTGATGTGATGCTCATGCAGGAACATGGTGAAGTGGTGGGGGGTGTGGTGGAGTAGTGGGGGAATTTTCAAGGTCATCCAAACGGAGTTTTAAAAAAAAAGGAAAACTTACAAAGTAACATTGAAACTTTCCAATTGATGGTGGCGAGCGTTTTCTTCTGCAACCTTGCCGACACATGTGACTATGCCGTACAGTATGAAAAGTACAACCATAATAAGGCCGAACAATAAAAGATAGCCGTTGACTATCATGATATTTTCTGAGTGGATCTGTTTTCTTCTTATCGCCCTCTCCTGCATCCTCTTCTCCAACTCGTGGACGAAGTCACAACATGCGTGAGGACATCTTTCATCTGTTGGTAGGTTTGCCATTGTTGATGTTGTCGGTGTGGCTGTTGAAGATGGAATGAGGTTTCCAATTGCGATGTGCCATGTACACCAATAGCCAAGTGGTGGGGGTAACAAAGCAGTGGAGGGGGAAGTTTCAAGGTCATCCAAATTGTGTTTTAAAAAAACCTATCTTGTTACTGAGCTTATATGTCAGTAACAAGATAGGTGTTTTTGCTCTTTTACTTCTTTAATATAATGAAAAAATATACATATTCTACAATGGTTAGGACAAGAAATACAACTGCTAGTCAGCTGAAGTAGTCCAAGTTGTCTGGCTCGGTCTTCATGGACGCTGGTGAGGAAGCCGTCGAGGAGTGTCCAGGCTCTTCCTTTGACTGCCGGGTGTTCCGTATATTGCAAGCGTAAACTTGCACATTTATACGGTAGCCTCGTGCCACCATCAGCTGCAACTCCTTGTATAAGTCGTTTAGCTCCTGCTGAGTCTTGATGCTCACCTCCTCGTAACTTGCGCAACTGACGTTGAGAGACATCCTGATGTTGCTAGGTTGGCTGCTGGAGTAGAAATGAAGCCGAGGCACAGCGTTTGGAGGTACATGGAAAAGTGGTGGGGGTGATGGTGGTGGGGGTATGGAAGATGCAATTAAACACTTCTAAACTTTTTCCATTGATACAAAGGGATGGAACAAATAGCACAGGTGTCCTTGTAGTTTTCAAATCTAAACATTGGTGCTAGAAATCCAAACTGTTTTCTACCACCTTCCTGTACGAACCGTCGAAGGTCTCTGACGGCAGCATTGCCACAAGGCCTACAAAACTTTTCCCCGTCTTGGAACCTATACCAGGAGTATCCCGAATACCCTCTATTATCTTTCTTGTACTCCTCGATATCCTGCTTTACTGTTATAGGGATATTATCTCGTAAAGCCATCCGGAATAAAGATGCGTCAGTTATAACTCGTTGTAAGCAAAGCTCGTACAAGGTGCTCATCGTTTGCTAGTTGGCAACAGAATGACCGTTTTTTCGCATCCAAGCAGGTTTGAATCCTAGTGCGGTAGTTGGGGTAATTACGGTAGTGGGTGTAGTTGTGAAATGCAAAGGTCAAAGGTCAAGGTCACCCGCGAAGTTTAAAAAAAAATGCAACATATCAATACGTGAAGTCTGTCACATATTGATATGTTGCATTTTTTGTTTTTTTTTTATTTTTTTTGTCTTTTATGATTCGTTTATTTATAAAACATTACAACAACAACATATGTACAACATTAAAACTTAAATCTAACACTGCTGCTTGTCAGCGATGTGGATGGTCAACTCTGTAGAATTGCTACCCGTGCAGCCGTGGGACACCAGGTATAGACACCCGGGTTGAATAGAGCGAAGATCCTCGTTTTGTAGAAGATGGACGAATCTCTTGGGCAGGTACACCTGGAACTTTGGTTCATCCCCCGGAGTAAACGGTGCCTCGCTGAGACTGCAGCAGATGGCCTCCCCAACTGTAGTCTCCATCTTCTTCATAGCATGGATTATGTAGTGCTTCTCGTCTTTTAGTTCCGAGCACTTCTTTACAGGTAATATTGTTGACTTGGAGTGAGCATTGAACTGCTCGACCAAAGTCTGAAGGAACTGGTGAGATGCCATGGTCAGGTTACAGATCGTCTTCTTGCTCGGAGATGTTGTCGTCTCGGAATCTCGAGTAATACTCATGCCAGGTCCCTGTCTGCTCCCCACTTATATACTCTCCGTTACCCCCACCACTCCCCAATTCCCCACTTTGAAGGTAAGAGGCGAGTTTATAGGCATTTTTCAAAGCGCAATGTCTATCTTTATCATGTTCTGGGCTTTTTGTACAAATACATATGGTTTCCAGCATGTATTGATAATTCTTATCCAATTCCACATCATTAACCGGAACATGAGTAAATCCTTCGATCCATCTTTTCTTTTCCAGCCCCTTTGTGTAAATATTGGTAAACTTGTCTGAAAAGTGATGCATAATGTGATACAAGTCCGTGTAACTTGTAAAACCATCATACCAATCGATATGATGGAAGTGTTTTGAAATCCATCTGTTGGTAGTAGCGGCTTTACTAGTTAAAGACGAATAAGAACATGGTGGTTTAAATAAAAACGAATAAGGAACACTTGTATTCATGTCCAAAAACACAAGTTCTTTTATAATGAATCTATCATCATTACCACGAAACGCTTGAAACTCAATAATACCAGGCTTGGACTTTACTTGTTGTTCTTCTCCCTTGTCCATTTTGAAGGTCACACGTCTGCTCATTACGAAGTCAGGAGGTCAACTGATTTCCACACCACGGTAGGTACTACTTTTATACCAGGCCGTACAGTTGTTGGCGCGTTGGTGTATATTTAACGTGGGCACCGTCCCCAATAGGCCTAACCCCACAAAATGTTGGTTATTGTTTTAAAAACTAACCATTGTCATTTAAGTTTCCATCTTTATATTTTCCTTATTTTCATTTTCATCACTAACACTTGATTCTTCTCCTCCATCTTCCTCTTCTTCCTGTTTTACTGATTTCTTATGTAGTTGAGCGTACTTTTCCAATTGTCTCCACATCTGTACTTCATGAGGAACTCTATTAAATATAGAAGTATCCACAGGTCCGTATAATATAGGTGCGTCCGGTTGTTTGTCCAAAGTGTCTTCCAGATAATCTTTAATAATCGAACTTGAAAACACCAGTTGTCTCAAGTATCTTGTTATAGGTTCAGTAGCACAAGTTAAAATGAAAAACTCCTCTCGATTAAGTTGAATTTTGTTATCATGTCTTGTTGTGTCTCTAAACCGTAGCTGATGATCACCACGTTGTTTAATGATATCAATTTCCACATTTGAATCCAAAAGTCCTACCCTTGTCTTTCTTCCAAACATGTTACTACTTAAATAGCATTCTAGCAGATGCAAATGTTTCATAAACGATTCCCAAGCACTGTCCGTAAACAAAATCATTTTGGGTCCATGAGTTAAAATTACAGTAGGGGAATAATCTGTAGATTTCATAACACCGATTAAAACACTTTTATCCAAACTGGAAGAGATTGGGTAAAATATTCGCAAAAATACCTCACTCAATATGTTTGGAGAAATATTATCTTCAATATCCCTTTTTCTCTTTTGTATAGTCTTTCTTCTTTTACCTTTTTCTTCAACATTATTACTGGCGTGAAGTTGTCCGCAAACGTTTTGTTCACCTCCTTCCTGGTGACCTTGAGGATCTAAAAACTCAGATATCTCCTTCTCAATATCTACCACATTTTCAGGTGTACCACTAGGAGAAGCCATATTGAATACGATGCTACCCATACAACAGTAGGCAACAAACTGATGAGGAGCGGTCTGTACGCTCTGCTTTTATACTCGCGGAATGAAACAAAACCGGTTCTTACAATACATTTTTAACAATTCCAGTTAAAGGTGTGTATGTTACGATTTTATCATGTAGAATTAAACAGTATGCAGTTGTATTAGCCGGTATAGCATCGTTGAATTCCATTTCTATTTTTATATCCACACTTGAAGACTTTACTGATTCATTTTGTTTAGAACAATCGATTACAACTATTGGGTAGGCATCGAAATATTTGTCAGGTGGTAATAAAGGTGTATTTGTTTTACCGTAATATGAACTTTGGAATCTCGCGTACATATCGTACAATATACTGTATTTCTTCTTAGTGAATGACACATTTAAATTGTCGTATGGAAAGAATTGTGAATTTAAATAAACTTTAATATTTTTCAAGTCACAATGATCAAATTGTCCTGCATGTTTAGTAATGGCGTCTCTTCTACCTGTTTGTAAACCAAATATAATATACCTGGCTCGTTCTACATAATTCGATGTTTTAACAGTCCAAGTGTGTCGATCCGTAGTAGGTAAACTGGGATGCTCATGAAATTCCCAACTTCTAAATGGAATAACAATATCACGATCGGCTTTTAATTTTCTTAAAAGTAGCATTCTATGCTCGTCAGCCAATTTAACATGTGGAACTCTCCATACAATTTTGTCTAATTTTAATTTCCATTCTAAAGTCGCATCTGTAGTAGCATCTGCAGCTTTAATAATGTCTTTATCGTTAGAAGATCTCAACAAAACTAATTCTTGTTTAACGTTTAATATTATTTTCCTATAATCTTCAGCAAAACCAAGCAGCAAACGTAATGGAATATGAAAATCAAAATATCCATTTGGATTTGGAGTGATCGTGTCAATCGTAGGTAATACCCATCCGGCAGGTTTAAGTAAATTGGTTTCATTGGGTGTTATAGATGTTAATCCTTTTAAAGTTGTCGTAATACCTACTTTTTTAGTGGAATCAACTGTTACACCTGATATTTCATATCTAATTTCATCAAATAGGAAAGCCATAGGATTATTTATAAATGGAACTGTTGTACCAACAGTAGTACCGTCCTTTTTAGTAACTTGTCCTTCAATATACAAGTAACTTTCACATGGTAGTGTGTAAATGTCTTGATTTTGTATGGGAATACGAATTTCATCGTTATTGTTTAATTTCGATGAAGTGTAAGGGTTGTGGGTGTGATATTCTTTTTCCCATAGGGTTTCGTCGAATGTTGGACCCTGCGCTATATCCAGTATATCCATACTCGGTTAATTTTAATCCAATTCTCTCTAAGAAACGAATGTTCTCGCGTGTTAACTCCTCCACAGCTGAAGAGCTACTAATGCGGTTTCCCGTAGGTTGTTCGCTTTTAAATGTTAAACCCATGGTTTTGTATTAAAGTGTCGATTTTAAATGTAATCTAATCGTAATAGGCTCTTCTCTGAAGTCTACCAAGTTACCGTCTTGATCCAATACGCTCAACACGATGTCTGAAATGAAAGTGGTGTTCAACGGTAGATATACCAGGTTTTGTGGCTTTTCAACAATTTTAAATCCAGGTGGTACACTTGGGTAAAAAGTATGTATGATGTGGGTGTTAGCCCCATCCCTGTAAGCACCTTGTATAATGTTACAAGTTATGTCTATACTATTGACTTTTAATATTGTTACTGTTTTCTTACCGGAATGTGTTACATCTGGTTCTAAAACAGGCTCATCGTTGGAAAATCCTAATAAATCACCAATTGAGTTTGGTTGAGTGAAATCTATATAATATTTGGAAGTAATTTCAGCTTTCATCGTATTATTATTACCTTTTAATGTTATATTGTCTTTTCCCATTTTAGTTTGCAAAAATTCATTTATATGATCAATTTCATAAGAACCTGTGGGTAACCTGCACTCTTGTAAGTCTGTAAATTTTCCACTGGCATCCTTTCCCTTATAATAATGCAATACGTTATTTTTACCTTCCGTAACATTGGGGATAGAGTTGTAAGTTGTAAAATCCAATAGTGCCGCCTCCCAAAACCTTCCTTTTTGCAAGCGTAACGCTGGAAAAAGGATACTTCGTAAAGTGGACGATTTTCCTGTTAATGATACCGTATAGGAAGACATCTCAATAGTGACTGATACTTTTAGCTAGAAATTCCAAACATAAATGGCCGCATATTGAAGTATTATCAGGTTGTTCTCTTTTATAGTTATAATATATGTTTTTAGCAGATTTAAAGTAATTTTGAAGTTCTTTTGGTGGTGGCAAATTACCGAAACTATCAAAATAATATACATTGTTATTTAGTTTCTTATAACAAACCCAATGGGTGCCAGGCCCTTCAGTATTATCCAAATTTACAATTCCAGTCTCATTTTGCCACATTTTCTTTGGTAAACTGTCTTTCATAAACACACCGCGGAAAAATGGTATTTTTAAACAGGAAATATATTTAAATAATTCAATATTGGTTAATGCTTTATGTGGTATGACCAATTGATTTCTTTCATTTAATATGCACGATAAGGTCTTAGGTAAAGACCTGCCCCGTTTTTTACCATTGACCACACGGTGGGCTTCTTCCTGCCTTTTCTTGTAGATCGTCGTCTTCTTTTTATATTTCCTCCATGTTTTCTTGTGGTTGACCTCCTTTTTACTCTCCTTCTCCTCCTTCTTCCACCTCCTACTGCTGTTTTAGCCTTCATACCTGCTGTTACTGCTAAAGCTGCTGCTTTTTCTGCTATGCTAGCGTCACTTGATTTTACTCGTTGCCAAGCTATGTCCGCAAGCTTTTTGTCAGCTATTGATCTATTTTTTGAATCGGCAAACGTGGAATATGCGATATCGTGTTCTTTACAAGCCTGATCTAACTTATTTATGCCAGGATCGCCTCTTTCCAGTCGTTTTTTCAATTTAGTTCCTGGTCCGCAATACTGATAACCTCCCGGTATATGAAATTCGTATGGTAATGCGTCTATTGCTCTATTTACTATGGATCCTACTGGAATTCGTTTTAAAGCTTTACTTAACAGAGAAACCGCTGTGGACGTGATCCCACCTCCTCTCCTTACAGTGTCTCTATATGGACTGATGTACTGGAACGTCATTATTGTCCTTTTATAATCGCAATGTACAACTTATGTGTTACCTCTATGACAAGTTGGACATAAATGAAGTCGTTTATTGTGTTCTTTTATTAAATATCAAAATCACCCCAATCCGATGATCTAAACTTTTTTGTACGAGGGTTGATAAAATAGTTTTGAACAATTTCCCGTTTAATCCAAGTACCTCTCTCAGATTCCAACAAAGGAGTACGACCTGAATGAATACCAATAAGATTGTATACATCAAATAATGCATTTCCTAAAACTTTTACAAGAAAATTAACAGTGACAGCATTATCCACATGTTCAGGGTCTTTAAGGTCTGTTATACGTTTATTATTACAAGTATACACTTTGCTATCCATTTGTGATAATGTGATAGCCTGTCCTACAGTTGCAGCATCATTTGCTTCTCTTCCTTGCGCCATGTTTGTTAATTTTTTATTACTACATATAAAAAACGCATGGTAATTATTTGGATCTAGATGTACTGTTTGTCCTAAGGCAGCCGCGTCTCTATCTGCATGACCCCATGACACATTTGATAACCTTCCATGCCTGCAATCCCAATAAGTGTTTTTGTATGTCAATAAATGAAATTTTTCATTACCTTGAATAAAGTCATCCCCTTGCTTTGATAATACTTCATCTCGTTTTGCAAATCCAGTTGTTTCTTGTTTTAAAGTCTCTTTCATTTGACCCACTGTTGCACCATCAGATGGTGCTGAACCATCTTTTACATTCGCCAAACAATTGCCAAGACAATCGATAACTCCCACATCACGTATGACACAATGATCTTTTATATATTTGAGATTTACAGCATCATTTTCATTTTTTGGATAACCTATATCGTTAATAACAAATTTATAAAAAGAAAATCCATCTTTTGTCTTTTCAGGTATCAAAGAATGTAAATAGCGTCTATTTACGCTGTCTTTTGCATCTTTAGGGTCATCTACGTTGGATATACGTTTATTGTTGGCACTATACGTTTTCCCATTGAATTTTAACGTATTTTTTAATTCAGATGACAAATAACCTTTGTTTATCGCATCACCGTTTTGATTTGGTTTACCAACGTTGATAATTCTATGATCTTCTGCGTCATATGTGTTATTTTGTAGTTTTAATGTTGGCGATATCTTTTCCTTTAATATTTTTAGATTTATTGCATCGTTTTCATCCGTAGGATCTTTTATGTTTTTTAACCTTTTATTACTCATATCATAATCTCCATCAGGTGTTTGTGGTAAACCAGCACTTCTTTTTAAACTATTGGCATAATATAACCCATCCGAGGAGTAACGTCCGAACTTGTCGACACTCATGGTGCAACTGAATAGTATTCTAGGGAGTAACGCATTTTTATGAGATTACCCCACGGTTTCGGAGTTCATCCACTAAAGCCACCCATTCGTTTTCCAATCCAGTATGACCCGCTTCTTTAGCTTCATGTATTAGTTTCATTCTATCCACCAATTTATTGATATTATTGTAATAAATCACATTTGTGTTATATAGTTTCTTCATTAAACCTGTACCCGTAACGGACTTACTTCTTTTTCTTCGTTCCTGAGCACTTACATCCAAAGTGGATGCCATAAATCTTCGTTTTACAGGTTTTCTTTGTGTTAACGGCATTGTTTGTCTTCTAGTTGGTATTAACTTGGATACAAATTCTTTATATTTTAAAGACTTAGATCTAAAAGGAGGCTGGTCAGGTAAATACTTTCTCCTATATGCATTTGTCTGTTCCAAAATATTTTTATATGCTTCCATGTCTTTTTCTTTCACTACCGATACTGAAGGCTTATTTTCAAATAATAATTCAAATAATCCTTTTGTGCCCTTATACCTTTGATCACCAATGACAATATTATCATGTTCGTCAACGTTTAACGGGCTATTACCTATCATTAAACCGTCTTCTGTTAATCTCGCTCCATAACTATGGTAATTCTTATTAGGAATTGTTCCGAGTAACATTTTTACCATGTATTTCCTTCCTAAAGGTCCTTTGCTATGAATGTTTTCACCCAATAAGCTTATGTTTGACGGACCTTCCCTTGTCTCTTCTTCTTTTTCCTCTTCACTAGCAGTTGATACAACTTCATGTCCTCTTTTGGCTTTTACTTCATATAATTCTTTTATTCCACTATAGTCCGGTGATTCTAGCTCTCTTTCGGGTTCTCCACCGGTAAAACCACTATACGTAGAGGATTCCAGGTCTTCATCACTAAAATCTTCTGATTTTACATTTTCTCTTTCAAACTTCGTAATAGGTGCAATCGCATCTCCTTCCAATACAGGTTTAGCAAATTTTTTGTTTAATTGTTTCAAGGGTTCAGTAATAGGTTTAAAAGTAGATTCAAGGAATTTCTCCCTCTCGCTAATACCTAGTTTCAATGCTCTGTTTTTAGCCCGAATAGAATCACTAAGTGATTTTATTTCTTTTACTAATTTTTCTTGGTTAACCATGTTTGTAGCAAGACGTGTTGTACAACAATGAATGTGTTATACCACGTTTAATGTATTAATATAAATTTATCAAATCCTATCCTGTATCGACCATTGTTTAGCGGTTGTTCCTTCATAATTGTTAGGAACTCATACTTTTCAGCCCAAGCCTTTCCACACAACTCTTTAAATCGTTCAAATGTCATATCCGCATTTACATGATCAAAATATATATGTTTTAGGTTGGTTTCGTCCTGTTTAAATACAATTAACATGTTTGCATTGTCTCTAATGAGTTGTTTAGGTATTTTGCTGTAAGTTTGGCCAATATAAATGCTATCTATGTTGTTATGTCGACCCATAGCGAAGTAATTCCTTATTGTGTTTTGGTTTTCACAAGATACATCGTCGAATATAAACACGGAGAATGGTTTAGCTTCTTGTGGCTGCATGACACTCTCGCTTGCATTAAACTTTAAATATTTAACTTCAGGCACATTAGTCAGTATTTTTTCCAATAATTGATACTTTGGTTGTTGTAGTGATTTTGAAAATACATATAGATTGTTAAATCGTAATCCTTTAGGGTTTGTAATCAAATTGAATACTACATTAGTTTTTCCACAGTTGGAAGGTCCGGTAACCAGACAACGAACGGTGTTTGGTAACAAATTGCCATGCTTCCCACTATTGAATTCTGAATTATCCACTGTGAGTTCATCTATATTATTAATAGTAAAACTCTCTTTTTGTGGTACTATCTCCATCCTTTGTAATGGTTCAACCTAAAATGATTCTCTATCGTTATATCAAATCCTTTTTAGGTATCCAAGAATCTTCCGTCTTATTAAATCCTAACCATCGTACTTTGACCTTATCTTTTTTCCGTTGCAACACCTTTTCAACTAAATATACATCGCCTACTGTTGATTTTAACATTTCATGTCCATAAAACCCTCCTTCAAGCAATTGTCCTTTATTATCTTTTAAAATATATGTCTCAGGTACTGTAGGTTGTACTTTGAATACAGTAAAAACCTCATTGGTCCAATTTGGCAGGTATCTTTTACTGAATACACCTTTATATTTACTTATTCGCACTTTATCACCCACATTAAATTTTTTAGGCTTTAGTTTTTCAACTTTTGGTTTAGTATTCGTTTTTATACGTTTTAATACAAGGTTTTCATTTTTACTAGTTACTTGGTTTGGTTTCATCCCGATAGTCCTATGAAATTTGTTATTGTAATCGTTTATAAGTTTTGGTAACATATCAATCCATATGTGCGATCCTCTGTTGGAAAACATTTTATACATTGCACTTTTTAAAGTTCTGTTGAATCTTTCGATTATTGAGGCTTTTACTTCTGAATTGGTTGAATAATGGTTTATATTGTGTTTTTTCATTAAATTTGCAAATTCCTTATTAAAATATTCTTTTCCATCATCTGTTTGTAAATGTTTAATAGTATGTTTGTCTCTTTGTATAGCTGTTTCCATTGCTTTTGTAACACTTTTGCCACTTTTATCTTTTAGTGGTAAAGCATCTGCCATTTTTGAAAAACAGTTAATAACAGTCAATATGTATTTATATCCTTTATTTTGTTTGCTATAAGGAATCATTTCGATTAAATCCGCTTGATATAAATCATTAATTCCTTTTATCACCGTATTCCTTCGTGGAAACTTTCTTCTTGCAGGTTTATGAAGTTCGTTGACAATTTGTTGCTTTAAGTCCTTCATATTGCAGGTTTCAATGTTTGTTGTATCACATGTATAATCACAATGAATGTTGTTTTAAATATTCATATCATTTATATGGGTCAAGGTCATCCAAACTTGTGTAAAAAAATGGGGAACACGGCGTTGGACTTGCCGTGTTCCCCATTTTTTTTACGGAAGGAGAAAGGAATAAGGTCGTAGTTGTAGAAGGACGAAGAATAGGTTACTAGTTGATAGGGTTTAGAGAGTAGTGGCCAAAAGGAAGAGTGTGGATTTTGTCGGGCATAATGTATCTTTTATCATCCCGAGCTGACAACGCTTTTTTAATTTCGGTGACACTGTAGACTTGATGCTTGAAGCTTCGGATATTGTTGAATGTTGCTGATATCGTAGTATCTTCAAACAAACAAGTCTTGTAGTGGTCAAATGTCACGTGTTTTTTCAAATAAGATGTCTTCACTCCTTTTGCTTTCTTCACTGTCGGTGTGTTGTTCTCGTGGTACATCTTAAATGAATACAATTTCGCCATCAGCGCCACTATTTCTTCTAAAGGCATTCCATTTGCTTCATCTTTGAATTTTCCAATTACTTTTTTATATTTTTCATTAAAATTTGGATGGTTTTTCGGATAGTCAGAAAAATCGAAATCTTCTTTGTATGGAAAAGTCCTTAGGTCTTCATACATGTCCAAAGTCTTTATCCAGTAGATAAACGCGTCCGTATCCATGTATGCGACTCCAATGTTTTCCCTTCCGTAATGTTTAACCATTTTGTTATAATGGAAATCATACATCAGGGTTTTACTTATATCCAAAATCGACATACCTATGTATAACGGACGGTCCATGACTATTGTTGTTTTCTTCATACTGACAGCGACTAGATTTTCGTTTATAATCATGGATGTTCCGAAATTTGGTTTTTGCACTAATTTTTCCAATTTCCTAGGATCACTCACTAATTTTACATTTTTGTGTTTTCTTTTGTTCTCCAAGGTCTTCCCAAAGATGGCATTGTTCATTAATTTATAGAAGTCCTTTTCAAATGCTGTTGTCGCTGCAGCTCTTCTTGCAGTGTTGGAATCAATATATGGTTTCAACCAACAAGACTGGGTGAATTCAATTGCTCTATGAATTCTCACTATACGTAGACCCAATTCAAGAGCCTGTTGAACTACCCAGTAGTGAGCCACATAGCGATCCTTATTCTCCAAGGTCATCATCAATTTTGGCCATCTTCCTGTCGGTGAAACTTCAGTCTTGGCTAGGAGAGGCAAGTCGTAGTGATGGTCATGAAGGTGCTCCGGGTATTCAAAATCACAGTCCAAAATATAGCCTTTTGGACCATCCTTTGGAATCTGTGAGATGTCTCCGATGGTGGCCGGGTCGATCCACTTGAAGTCAGCGTAGGGAAGCGGATTTGACATTGCCCAACCATAAAGGTTGTTTGCATCAAAATAGCCAAGGTAGACCGATGGTTGTTGCTCGTCGAAGCCGGGGATGTACTTGTTGTTGGCTTTGACATGACGTGTTACAGCTTGTGTCAAACCGCCCCGTACACCAGATTCCATCATGAGCACCATATCAATATCCGTTAGAAGTTCCAGTCGACAGTTGGTTGACTTTAGCATAGCTTGCCATGCTAATCCTGGAGATGTGTACGAGTGTAGAGGGTCCAGTCCATAGGCGGATAAGCAGGTGTTTCTGAATTCTTCCATCACATCGCACAGCAGAGTTACGTCCAATTTTATATAAAAGTCAGAATATTCCCCTAAGGTTTGAATGTTTAGTTGGTTCCAAACATTACATGCATGATTGTAGTCTTCAACGGAGATTTCACTTTCGTTTAATTTGCTGTTGAAGGCTTCAATCGGCGGTAGACTGGTTTCTTCAAATTTTTCTGTAGAAGTTATGTAATCGTAGGGGAACACTCCTTTCCGTAATACTAGGTCTAATTTATCTTCAGGTACAATTTTTCTGGTTTCTTTTAGGTCTTCTCTTCTTAGGTTCTCTGACAATTTGGCTAAACTAGATGCCATAAATCTGTAAGAGTCTACGAAGCGAAGTTTAATTTTACCTACTGTTTTTGAAAAGCTGATGTACTTTTCCAATGTTGTAGCAAGAACATCAATTTTACCGTCATCTCTTCCTAACTCCGGGATAATAAAGTGGGAGTCGTAGCCGCTAAGATTGTGTAAAACGACAGGAATAAAGTTTGGCAGTTTGTAATTTATATTGCATGAATTACAAGCAGCTCCTCTGTATAACCCTGTCAGGTGATCGTGATCTCTTACTTTTGGATTTTCTTCACTGAACATCTTCTTGCATAAATAGCATCTTGTCGCTAAGTTGTATTCTTCTTGTTGATTTTGGTTTAAAGGTTCCATAGGTACAATATTACCGAACAAGCGTTGAACCTTTCCAGCAATATCGTACAGTTGGTCTACAAAATACTTAGCGGCTTCTTCACCACGGTAGAGTATTGGAGTGGATGTTAAACCATAGTCTTGCAATTGGTCTTCAGACAAGGTTGATTTAACTAGTAAACAAAAACTGTTGGGCTGATGCAACTGATATTTTGTTCTTCTAGTCACTTCGCCGTCCGGCAGCTCCTGTGGTACTAACGTTGATTCAAAATCTGCATAGACCACTATTGGAATTCGGTATTGGTGAACTGTCTTGTTAAATTGTATTGAAGCTCGGGTAGGCGGTGGAAGACTTATCTTTACTTCATAGTTCTCGTTGCAAAGTCTTTTATGTTCCAATAACCAGTCCAATCCTCCACGTCTTGAATCTTTCCAAGAAAAGCAGAAACATCTCTTGCAAACTGTAATCCTATTTACTCTTTTGGTCAATTGTTTTACAACTAACGCTTCAAAGTCTTTTATCCATACATAATGGGAAATTTCACCCTTGGTTATCAATAGCAAATCCGTATGGTTTCTTTGCTCAACCTTTACTACCCGCAAAGGATAAACGTTGTTGGAATCATCCAGACCAAAAACATTAACTGAAACGCCAGGATTTTTCTTTTCAAATTTGTCAATATCTTTTAAAGTAACTGGGTAAGTAAGACCTTGAAAGTTGTAGCGGTGTTCATTTTCGTAGTATTCTCTACCAACTCTACAAGGATTGTTTTTAACATACTTGGTTAACATTGCATACTTGAAACATTCATTACCCTCATTTTAGCGAATTTCCCTATAGGGAATACGCTATTACGGTAGTAGTCACGGTAAGACCTAAGCCCGGGACCATGATACTTTTTTGTTTTGAGGTCCCTAGAAGCCAAAACACTGTTCGTTCAAATTGATATATATGTATATATATATATATATATCTATATATATATATATATATATCTATGTGTCCGTTAACACGATAACTTTTGAACGGAACCTCCGATTTTGATGAAATTTGGTACAGGGGTGTAAGCCAGCATCTACTAGGTTGAGTTCGCGAACCAGAATGATCGGACCATTGGAACGGGGTTTTATGGGTTTCGGGGTTTCAAAAGGGTTAAAAATGGGTTTTTGGCATTTTTCGACCTTAATTTTTAAATTCAACAATTTTAACTGAAACCATTTAAAAGAGCTTAAAAAAACAAACAATTTGGTATTTTGAATTTTTATCTTAGCATAACTGGTTACGGGAAAATAAAAAAATGTGTTTTCCATGTTATTCTTATGGGAAATCAAGAAAAGCCTATATCTTGCTTATTTATTGACATAACTTAATCAAATTTGGTATGTACATTATCTAGATAAGGTTTAACTTATACTTGCTTACAAAACCCATATGGCGGCAAACCTACATACTCACCCCCATGGGGTTTATGGGGAAAATAAACAGAACACCATAACCTTATAAAATTTGGTATGTACAATCACTAGGTAGGATTTAACTTATATTTACCAACTAAACCCATATTATGGCGGCAAACCTACATATTCTCATCCCCATGGATTTTATGGGGAAATAGAAAATATACCAAAATCCCATTGGAAATTCGCTGAGTACGCAGGTCTGCTGCGACGGGGTATTGAACATTTCTACACGAGTTAGTGTTTTGGATTTTCTTGGTAGAGGGATAAAACTACTACCTCTTAAACCATATCCATGTTTATGAACCCTAACATCCATACCTTCGATTGATGACAAAGTCCATCCAGATCCTCTTCCTTCATGTTCTTGGAGTTTGGTTATAAGTTCCTCCAAGCATTCTTCAATAATATCATCAATGTCGGAGGTGAAGGTAAGGGTTCGGTTTTTGGTAATGAATGCTCTCAATGCTGTTTCACCATCAGTATTGTTAAACATAGCCTCTAACACCATTCCAAATTTAATAAAATTTAGCCTTTGTAATTCTTCCCTCAACGTTTGACCAACAAGTTCCTTAGCCTGGGTTATGAATGTTTCCAATTCCAATTGAACGTTATTAATTTGAAATGTGTTACAACTCGTCCTGGCAAGGCTGTGGTGCGCAGTTGTCTTACATCTTCCAGTTCTTCTTCTTCCATATCCTCTTCTTCGGTGTCCTCTTCTTCGGGTGTCCTCTTCTTCAATAGGTCTTGTAGCAGTAGATGGTCCAGCACCAGCAAATTGGATCACACTAGGTCTTCTTCTTTGCATTTGCTGTAGATAGCTGTCCCAGTAGTCCGTCTGCTTCTGGTGCTCTTCCAAAAACCGGTCAATTGAGTCTAAGTCTATTTCATCCATGGTAATATCTTCTTTTCTATCTTCGTCTTCATGTAATTCTCTGTGTATGGTGAAAAGATCTTCGTCTTGAAAGATTTCCCCACAAATGTCGCAAAGAGCCATTTCAAACAGTTTGGCTTTGAATGCACACTCTGTGAATGTCCACGCAATAATGAGCAGCGCACTCCACCGGGACCCTTTATATCCGAGGCAGATAGGTGGGGAAAGTGACGTCATATGGAAACAGGTTATCACTCATGTGCTAAATTTAGCCTTTACACAACCGTTTGTAATACATTTATCAGTAGGCTTGATAAATTGATTGATATTTGGTCTAGATTCAATAATTTGTACAAGTTTTTCAAAGATGTCTGTTTGAGCAAGTTTATGTAGGTCAAGGTCATTTGGAATTATTATTTTGAGCGGGGATAGAGCACTAAGCAGCATCATTTACTACAAAGTGCTCTATCCCCCGCTCACATTCTTTTTTAACTTTTTGTTTAAACTTTTTACAAGGGTGAAACATCACCATCAGAGTCGGAATCATCCTCATCACGGAATAGGCAGCGATGACAATACATAATTCTTCTGGCAACTAACATCCTATCCATTGGACGATGGGGAGTGTCTTGTTCTTGTTCTTCTTCTTCTTCGATTTCCAATTGGAATTCCATTTCCGACTCAGATGACGACTCTAATGTTTCGTAGGCATGCAAGTCCACCTCATTGTCCGTTGAACCAGCTTCGTCAGAGTCCGTTTCAATATCCATTATCTCTTCCTCCTCCTCTTCTTGATCAACCGCAGGTAGTTGGTCCTCTACTTCTATAATTTCTAGAGGTATTACCTCCAGAATAGAGACAATTCTGTTGCGATGGAACACGGTGTTGTCAAGTGGAGCCATGGTATGGAAGTGTTGTATCCATCCAATTTGCTTACCCTTTTTATACCCCCACCAACTATACAATTTATGTGGGTCAAGGTCACGTAAAGATACCCTTTGAGCGGGGGATAGACCACTAAGCAGCATGCTAGTCCATTGCCGCAAAGTGATCTATCCCCCGCTCTATTCCGCAGACCACACTCAAGTCCAAGTCCACATCCAAGTCCACATCCATATGTTACACTTTATTATTACTGCCACCAAGTAATTGTCACTCGCACATTTACTTGGTTTTGATAAAGGTACTGCACAAACTCCATATTGGTTGTTTGTTCGTTATACAAATGCATCATGAAATATGCAATCTTATCGATTGCGGCATTGTCCAACGGTTCGCAATTCACAAGTTCCAATGTGCCCTGGCTGGTCTTCTCCTCTATAAGTTCCACCACTTCGTTGATGTCTTCTTCCAAGAGGATGAACTCAACACTGAAGCTCTCCATTGTTGTTGATAGTGTCTAGACAAATGCTTGACTAAATGCTTTATTCATCAGTCCTACATATATACCAATTTCCCCCTCCTATTACCCATTCCCCTCTACCTTTATATGGGTCAAGGCCATCCAATAATACCCTTTGAGCGGGGGATAGACCACTAAGCAGCATGCTAGTCCATTGCCGCAAAGTGATCTATCCCCCGCTCTGTATTCCACACAAGTCCTAGTCTTTACACACACACATAAGCCCCCAGTCTTTTACACTTACTCATATACTCTGTCCTCCCTGCCAATTAAGAGTTCCCCATGTTTGCCACTATTTTCAATTAACCTTTCCAAGTCCCAAAACACAATGTCCAAATTAACCAAGTTCGCTCGTCCAATTTGAAACACACTATTCCCCCCAAAGTCACTTGCTCTCACTTGTTGTCCTGTATACTGCTTCTTCTTCCACGCTACAATCACTACCCTACCTTCTTCAACAACCATTCTTTTAACATTATCATACACCTTCTTCAACATCCCTTTACAGTTTAAATAGTTTATGGTTACATACTCCCACTCCTTACCAATGATCAGTGATCCACTCATTTTCTAGCGTTCCACTGGAAGGTTCAAAGCAGAATGAAGTCGGGATGTACAGACCCCCCTCTTTTATACCAGTTAACCGGTTGTCCTTGCTGTAAAGTGGGTCAAGGTCATCCAATGCTACCCTTTGAGCGGGGGATAGACCACTAAGCAGCATGCTAGTCCATTGCCGCAAAGTAGTCTATCCCCCGCTCTGTATTCTACACACACACACACACACACACACACATGTCCCTGTCCAAGTCTTTCATTACATACCCAATATATATTCAGTTCCTTCATCATCACTATCACTCATCACTGCTTCCACAAACTCCACAGGATTAAAGTTAAATTGTTTCAATTGTTCTTTTAAGTTTTCAATTTGTTGGTCCTTTACTTCTAAAACACTGTGAAGGTGTGATATGTAGTCCGCTGCCTCGTTGATGCTTGCTACTCTCGGATCGCCTAACTTCAAGCTGGGAACTACACCCTGCAGCCTGTAGTACGCCATACGCCTTTCTTGCTCCTGCCGTTGACCAGGACTGAGCAAGCCTTGCCCGTCTTGGCTCACCTCCAGCAAGGTCCGTAGCATTGGAGCTTTGCAGGCGTTTGCCCGAGCAACAGTTATGCTGTGGAATGGTCGAGCAGGTCCACGAGTAGCAGGCAGGACGTTGGCAGCACGCCTTCTTGAAGAAGAAGAGGAAGCCTGAGAAGTTTTGCAGTTGGACGCCATGTTGAAGTGAGGTATTCAGCTAAGCGATACAAAGCAGAATAACCAAACTGCACATCAATACCCGTATATATACACTTATCAGTGGTGGGGGTACTAGCTAGCCTTGGTAAAGTGGGTCAAGGCCATCCAAAAACATTACCAGAACGGGGGATAGATCACTAAGTGGCATGTTAGTCCATTGCCACAGAGTGATCTATCCCCGCTCTGTATTTCACATTCACGCACACATTCATACATACACACAAGTCCCAGTCCAAGTCTTTACCCACACACCTATCCACTCTCATCCTCACTATCATCACTGTCCAACAGGCTTTCACACTTCTTAATCAGTTTTTCCCATTTACTCCTGACATAAAGTAGCTCCCTGCGAGTATTCTCTAGCATTCTGTCCCTTTGCTCTATCACTTCGTCGTACCACTCGATGATGTTTGGTGGAGTCTGAGTTGATGCATCCGTCGTGGTTGGTTGAGACGCTCCGCTGCTCCGCAACTCCTTCCTCACAGGACCAAAGCCGGAGAATCGGACACGACTTCTTGACAAAGGCCCCGATCGGATTGGTCCAATGCTCGGGCTGGAGTTGGAGGCGACCGGGCCAGAGGTAGAGGCTGGGACGTTCATAGCAGACATGGTGGTGTTCAGCTTAACGGTGTAAAGCAGAATGAGAGGACGGTTGATCACCACTCCTATATATACCCATTTTTAGTGGTGGGGATAACACTGGGGGGGGGGGGGAGGTTAAAAGAAATTTTGCTTAGTCTTCCCGGTCATCAGTTTTACATACCTTTAGCACACCCATTATTTTGGTTTCTTCAATAACTTTACACACCTCAAACACCCAAGCAAACAGCTCATCTATGTTGTTATAATTAATTTTTGTCCAGTGTTCATACTTATGAGTTTGGTTGTTTATAATACATAGATAAATGTAGACCCGTCTTGTCTTATACAATACTCAACTTCCATTCTATGCTGGTTTAGCACTTCCCAAGCATTGTGTTGATCTATCAAGAAGTCACCACCTTTGTAATTGTACCGTGACATGTTTACCACGGAGCACAGAAACAGACTGAAGCAAATGAACGGCTCATACAAGCTTAGTAAGAGCGTTAGAGTGGGGGTATCACGTGATACACAACATTAGTTGTAAGTAATTTATATGGGTCAAGGTCATTCAAACTTTGAAAAATTTTTACCTCCAAACACTTGTAGCAAGCTACAAGTGTTTGGAGGTAAGTTTTTATTTGTTAATGATTTATTTGTAACTTAGTCTTCACCCTCAAGGACACGGTTTGAGATTGTCCCAGTGACTTTACATCACCGCCAGGTTAAAGTATTATACAAGTCAAGTATTTTTTTTTTATTAGTTGACTTGTATAATACCCCTCTCCCTTACTTTAAGAGGGTTAAGACTAAATTTGGAAAAATAATTTGGAAAAAGACTTTTAAATATTGTCCAACACAACCTAACAATTTTGGCTTTTTCTTTTTAGTGAGCCCATGTCCTAATCCATTTCCCAAACAGATCGGCATCCTTTTCTTCGAATTAAATAAGCCCCGGGACAAAAAATTCTCTTTGTACCATCGCAGGTGGTACTTTCATTCTATGAAGGCGGCCATCACCTTTTAGAATGATTTGCACATTTATGTTAAATGCTCCATAAGCTTGAACAATGAAATAATATTTTTTGTCCCTCTTGAGCCTATTAATTTTCAGCTTCTGCGGACTGTTGGGGTGTTTGAACTTGGACTTTTCAGGCATAATATTAAGGCTATAGGGCTTTGGTGTCGGAATTTTGATTTTCTTATTCAAGTGTCGTTGGCAACGATCTTTTTCTGGAAGAGCAAAACTCGGACAACAAAGAACCACAGCCTCTCTGCTAAACCAAACATAATCGCATTTATCACGCTTGCCAGCAGGGCATTTAACACGATTACGTTTCTTTTGTGTTGGACTCTTAGTGTTTTGGAGCTTCTCCGAATTAGGCTGGCTAGAAGAAATAGGGGTGGAAGGGGGTGGAAGAGGCAAAGATTGGTCAAAAGGAATGGAGCAAACAATTTTGGGTGGGGTAGGAGAGCGTGTTAGGTCTATGGAGGGAAGTTCAGGGGAAAAGATGGATTTACGGGATGCTTTGGTTGGTGTGGATGGCATGGGGGATATGGGTGAGGGACATTGTGATTTGGTATAGGATAGGATTTTTTGGTTCTGCTGTAGGGGGTTATCCTCGACCTGGACGTCTCTTCGAAGACTGCAGACTCCGATCCTGAGTCCGATAGCAGCGAGAGTGCTGGAGAGGCTACCGGGACTCGACCGCTGAGTTTTCCTGACGATGGTGGAGGTGCACCGGCCTCTTCCACTGTCGGCGGCAGTGGCGACAGGCTGGGCATGGAGGCGGGCTGTGGTGGCGGCGGCGGCGGTGGTGGCATCGTCAGGCAGCTCAAGATGTTTGCAGTCATCAGATATTCCAGGATCGAGGCGGAGGATGATGGAGGTTGAGTCGTGTCGGTTGAGGTTGAAGCTGGCGGGTAGTTTTTGAGTTTAAGGCCCATTTTACCCATTGTAATAAATGGACTTAATGAGAAGAATAGATGAGAATAAAAAAGTGAAGTTATTATAAATAATCTCAAGAACAAGAGAGAACCTGTCCGTACGGGAGCTTGGACGGGAATGAGAAGTGCATGCAGCCGGCCGCCTTATATCCCCACCGGGGCTGCCACGCCCAGGATATCAGGGGTGGGGGAGGGGGTGGGGGTGGGGGTGGGGGTGGGGGTGGGGGGGGGGGCTCGCACTTTTTGTCGGGGGGGGGGGGGGGGCTCGCACTTTTTGTCGGGGGGGGGGGGTTCGCACTTTTTGTCGGGGGGGGGGGGGGGGCTCGCACTTTTTGAAAAAATAAACCCCACTTGGGACATTTATGTTGCCATCGCTGAAGCCTCCCAAGAGACCCAATTCCAAACTTGTGCGTTACTAATACCTAACTGTTAACTTTTAAAAGACCTCTATATATAAACTGTGTTAGTAAGATCTGACTGTTAAAGATTTTGAAAACTTTTATATTTAGGTCAAGGGTCACGAAAAAACTTTAAAAAAATTAAGCCCCACACCCCCCTATGGGGGTGTGGGGCACTTGGGTTGTCATCGCTGTAGCCTCCGAAGAGACCCAACTATGACAACAAGGCAACATCCAATGTCGTGTACCCTTCGCCACGCGAGACTTGTAAACATTTACTGCATTTCCAACTAATAACTTTTCCAATAGCTAACAAAATGTCATTTACATAATTTTGAAAGAAACTGAGGACGCCCTAGTGGCTTACGTCCTCGGTCCGAGTGCAGAGGCCATCGGCTCATTACCCCCGTATAAGCGTACAAACGGACCACCTCCTATTTCTCAGCCGCATTGAAGCATGCATGAGAGGAGCCTAACAATTATAAAAAAAGTGGCTTTACACGGGGGCCTACTCCCGTAACCCTATCTTTAATATTTTTAATTTAGCAATGCAGTAAATTTTTACAAGTCCTATGTGGGTCAAGGCCACACGGACATTAAAAAATTTCGGCCCCCGTACATCCATGGCGAACCACGAATGTTCGGGGGCCTTGGGGACAAAAAAACACAAATAGCTAACAAAGTTTCATTTACATAATTTTGAGTTTCCAGAAGGGAAACTAACTGAGGACACCCTAGTGGCTTACGTCCTCGGTCCGAGTGCAGAGGCCATCGGCTTATTACCCCCATATAGGCGTACAAACGGACGCTCCTATTCTCAGCCGCATTAAAGCATGCATGAGAGGAGCCTAACAATTATACAAAAGTAACTTTACACGGGGCCTACTCCGTTCCCTGTCTTTACGATTTACTTTGAGCATTGCAAAAGCTCAAGGGGGATTGCTAAAACAAGCGTATACACTTTAGAAAAATATAACACACTTACAACACACAATTGAGCTCAACGTAGTCAATGCTGGAACAAGCACATACATGTTAAACACATATAACAAACAAGACACAAAGGATAAAAGACACACAGGAGACATAAGGTACAAGTAAAACACTCTCATATAAAACAATTCGCAATACCCAAACGCAAGCGCAATATCTTACAACTAATACAAGTCTTAAAGTTAGAGTAGACTTCGCTAAACACTGAAGGCGCCATTCAATGTTTAGTGATGCCTATGGCGGTCCGTCCCGATCGTTCACGTTCAACGCGCGGAGCGGACTGCGAGCCGGCTCTGGCTGGGCCCCCTTATATCCCCACCGGGGCTGCCACGCCCAGGATATCAGGGGTGGGGGTGGGGGTGGGGGTGGGGGTGGGGGTGGGGGTGGGGGGGGGCACTTTTTGTCGGGGGGGGGGGTTCGCACTTTTTGTCGGGGGGGGGGGGGGCTCGCACTTTTTGTCGGGGGGGGGGGGGGCTCGCACTTTTTGTCGGGGGGGGGGGGGCTCGCACTTTTTGTCGGGGGGGGGGGGGGGTTCGCACTTTTTGTCGGGGGGGGGGGGGGGGTCAGGTAAGTTATGTGGGTCAAGGTCACCCACAACACTTGTACTCTAAGTGTTGGCTATACCCCCACCACAACTGGGTCCCTAGGCTGCACAACACCGCTTCGCCAGTATGTCTCCGGCTTCCATGCGGTGCGTCTCGCTGTTCTCTAGCTCTCTATATGTAAGTAATTTTACAAGTTCTGAATGTAGGTCACTACACTTTAACTCTGGGACGATATCGACTTGTAGTATTTCAGTGTTTTGACTCAAGGTCATCACACTTTAACTCTAGCACATCGGTTATCGTACCAGAGGTGCTCAATAACCTAACTTGTAATGTTTAGGGTGGCGTTTTCACGCCACGTGGTATCGCCATGAGTGTCCATTCCAATTTAAGTTAAATTAATTTTACTGTAATCTTTTCCATTTCCGCTTCGTTTTGCCAAAGTATAAGGTGTCGCTTAATAAAGTGGTATTTCTCTAAAGTTATAGGAGATTGCAAGGATACAATTAGTTTATTTAGGAGACTCTTCATCTTGGAGTTTAACACAATTTCCACTTTGACTTTGCTTCCTCGGCTCTCACAGCCTAAGCTGTACAGAAATGTTTCTTCTAGTGCCAACTCGGGCCAAGAGAACAGTGTGTTGACTGTAGAACACCTCATGGTGAAGTGATGCGATACTCCAGCGTACCACCTCACCTTCCCCCGCCACTGTGACCTTCCCCCACTCCTGCTGTTTCCCCCACCTCTTTTCCCTTGACTCATGCGCTACAAGCAGTCTCTCAGTATTGTGCAGACTTTTGTTAGGTGAAGCCATGTCGCAGGACACTTTAGGTAAGAAACTTAGCCGTGTTAAGACTTTATTAGTTGCTCACTGTCCACCACTCAAAGTTAAGAGAGTTTCAACTTTAGCTAAGTGGCGCAAACTGTTGCGCGGACACCCTAAGTTTTATACAAAACAGACTAATGTCAGTTTTACTGATGAGGATTTGTTTAAAATATTGGATGAAATGACTTTTCCTTGCAAAATTCAGTTAGTTACTCCCATTCCTGACAGTTTAGAGTCTTAGTCTCTCAAGCCGATATACCTAGCATCCACAGAGCCTGACAGTCAGTCACTCGGTGGCTGTCGTGGGGTGCGCATCGGTGTCGGCGCTCCGTTGTTAGGTTTTCAAGGTCACAGTAATATCAAATTGTTGGTGTTGTGCTGGTTCAAGGTCACCTGAGGGATAACCGATTGCCCATTTAGGCAGGGTCATGTCAGAAACTCAAGTTTAACTTGGCACTTTTGCCGTTTCTCGTCGAAAATTCGCTCCAAGTGGTCAAGGTCACGGGGACTCTGACTGAAACTCGGAGCGTAGTGCGAGAAACGGCAAAAGTGCCAAAAAATTTTAAGTTTCGGCGTGACCTTGACCTCAGTGGCGTCGGTGACGTCATTTTGATGACGTAAGGGGTGATGACGTCATCAGCACGTCATTTCTGTGACGTCATGGGTGTGACGTCATCGAAATGACGTCATTGGTGATGACGTCATCGATGACGCAATCGATGACGTCATCGATGACGTCATCGGTGAGGTCATTGACCTCGATGACGTCATCCCTCAGGTGACCTTGAACTGAGCCAGCACCAACAATTTGACACTACTCGAAAACGCTCTAAAATTGAATTCAACCAATATGACAACTTTATGAAAATTTATTAATGTATTAAAATTGAAACGAGCCAATGAGTACATTATGGGGTGAATTCAACGCTACCGTTGACACATGCATTGGAGAATACAAAATTTTGTATGAGAAAGTAGATTGCGCGGAAAATAAACCTCTCACGTAATGTTACAGTACATAAATATTTCAATGCAATTATAGTTAGAAATGCAAAGTTTTTATAAAACTGAGTATCATTTTTATATTTCTCCTAAATTTGTAAAGCTTTGAAATATCAGTGCTAAATAAGTTCTTAGAATAAATTTAATTTAAATGCAAGGAGGCGCAGTTTAATTTACAAAACATTATTGGTAATACCAAGTCCGCCCTTAAATGGAATAAATTACTTCTGGTGCTGGAGATTGAATGGATGCTGCTCAGTCGCTTATAAACATTCTAACCTATTGTTGAAAATCAGTGCTTGGAAATTTTCTGTTCCACCGGAATATTTATTTGTCATTACTAACTTGATATAATAATATTAATAAGCTTATCATGATATAAATAAACAACCGGTGATAGTTTACAAAGCGTAGTGCTTTGAATAGTAGTTTTTACTTAAACTTTTATCCGATTTAAGGTTTTAAAAATCATAGTTTTAAAGGTCCTCTTTGGTGTGATCATAAAATATGCATTTTTTCAAACGTAAGTGGCGTACGAAAAAGCAAGATGTCATAATTACTACTTATTCATAAAGTAAGGGATTGTGGGTAATATGTTTATTGGATTCATAAATGAATTCAGTTTGATAGATTCAGTTATTTTTACACTGTATATAGATGGTTTTAAGCTCAACATTTGGCAGGTACATAAGTTTTATAATTTTTAATACCCATTTTGAAATTTAATAAAATCCAACCTTAAAGCAACTTAAATGTTTTTAAACTCTACTGAAGTATTAGAACTTTTTACCATATTTACGACCCGTGTTTGTTATATGTAAAAAATTCCAATCTACAATGCAACTGAAAAAACCCAAGATTTGAAAGGAGAACATTATATTTTGGTCCAGAAATACGTATGTAATATTTGACAAACATTATTTAACGCAGCTTAGGAAACAAAATTTTCTTCGACAAACTTAGTTTAGCTATTGTTTGATTAGCATAAAATTAAGCATAATTAGCTAATGTTAAGTGTGGTAAGTATGAAAAGAATGACAATGGTTATAAGAATGATAAAGGCTCCTCAGCTAAAGATCCTTAAGGTATCTTAAAAAAATTTTAACAAGACCCCTAAACAAATCGTTTTGTAACAGATAGGCAATACAAAACATTTCTGGGGGAGATAGTCTACAGTTAAATAAACTGGAGAGCTAACTAAACGAGAAGTGAGAAGGGGAGGCAACAAGGATTGGCTTTTCGGCGATAAATAATGGCGGAGAGCAGCCCAGAAAAACACCCGAGGAATCCTAAGCTCCCGGTCCGTCTTAATTCCATGCCCTCAGCTGTCTTCTTTCCCCCAAATATATCATACTTAAATTTCAGATCGAACTGTTTATTCAACCTGTCAAATATAATTTTCGTGGCTGAAGTTTATATAATTTACATGAAGAGAGGAGGTTTTACAAAATGTAATTTTGTAATGTTTTACGAAATGAAATCAGCAGATTACTGAACGAAAAAGAATATTATATCTGAAAAATAGTTATATAGGCTTTAACTTAGTTTGTACGTTAATACAATTTTTTTTGTACGATTTAAATTAGGAGTGGGGTGGGAAAATGTTTATCAAACAAAATAATGTATAGCTAATACATAAATAAAAAAAATTTAAAGGAAGGATACCCGACTATGCAATAATAACCCAAATGTAGAAACAATTTTTATAAAGTCTCTGGATACAATTGTCTTCTGCGAATTCAACAAATCCTGAGACAGTAAATGGGAAAAGATAAATCTTAAACCCTAAATACAAATCAAATTATCAGATTTAGCACAGTTAATAATAAAATATTTTTTTTTCATATGTCCTTGATTATTTAAGGGCATTTTAACTAAAATTCGACGTTCCAAGTTAAATAATCTAAAATTTTAATGATTTTATGACAAAATTTTATACACGGCGTAACTTATGGGTACTGGACGAATTTAAAACTGTTGTATTATTGTCGTTGCACGAGTTAGGGAGATTCACGTTGGGTAGGCCTAACTGCCATGAGAGTGTGCTACCATTTCATCATTGTAAGTTGTAGCATCATGGTTTGCTTACGACATTTGTGCCAAAAAAGTAACTTTACTTTCACACACAAGCGGATATTTATTGAAAACTCAAATGTCAGTAAAAATGACACAATTCCCTTGGTTAAGAAGCACTTTGTTAAGATGTTAAGATGTTCACACATTTAGAATAACAGGAGCAATACAAAATAAAAAGCCTAACGGTCCTCTAAGAATACTAAAAACACCTAAATCTTGAACCTATCTCTCGTGTTTGTCTAAGTGCAGATCGACTTCTTAGGTTCGCAAAAGTGTCCACTATGGCGATGTTTTGAATATTTTTACTGTTCCTATGGGGCCGTTTGACTTTAAATTTTTACTGTTCCTGTTGTTGAATGCATGGACACATCGTAACACATGTTTCGCCTTTTAATAAGTAATTTTTTTAGACATGAAGCCTAGGCAGATAAAGGATTCGTCATATTATTTCAAAGCTATGAGCTATGATTGTTATTGTTTTGCTGTTTTTCTTCAAAATCACAATTTACTATTTCACGTTTCGGCTTACAAGTCAGTTCTTCAATATTTTTTCACTATTTGACTAAGCACTTAACATTCGTATATATTAACTTTATAGTTTTTAAACATAAGACCACTCATAGAATATTACTAATACTCAGATTTTGGCAAAAAGTTTGCAACTTTCTTTGTGAAATGTAATACCAAAAGGTTGTATGGATGTATAAATAGTTTAACCTAATCCAACGAGGCTTATTTCAGCATGCCTCTTCCTGGTTAAAAAATACTTTTTATCACGTAGGAGATATAAATATATGTACAAAGTTTAATTCAATTTAAAGACATCTATTTTTCAACATACAATTCAAACTCACTAGAGTAAGTGGATGCCCTTCATCGTGACCTAAAAGTAACCTGGTCTCTTGGCTTGCCAATCAACACAGTAAATTGAAAGGAATTATACATATGACTACAAAAAATATGACCTTGACTCCATTCACAGAAGGTCTAATGCCTAACAGCCATAGTTATGATCCTAACCAGGAATTCAACCGGTTCATCAGAGATGGAAGAACTGTCAGAAAATATACACCAGTTAAGAGAGTTATCGGTCCATCCTTCCCAGGATTGTTTCGTAGAGAGTTGAGGGGCCTGGTAATTCAGAAGAAGACAATCTATGGGATTTATATAACCACCCTTAATTAAACAGAATATTATCGTTTTCCCTCGAAGCTAAAAATTTAAATATTATCTCAGAAAAGATTTACTCAGTCTGTTTAAATTACATATTTTGCTAGTTTGTATTTTAAAACACATGGTTCGTTTTACGTATAAATACTGGGAAATTGTTTTAAGATTGTTTTGCTCGTGTAGTACACAAGAGCCATTGTATTGAAGTTATACTTCACGAAGAACACTTGAGAGCCGCTTTAGTGAAGATAAACTGCACGAAGCATACTGGAGAGCCGTTGAAGTGATGCTGAACTGCACGGAGCACACTAAAGACCGTATGTACATGTAGGGTGGAGCTTAACTGCACGACGCACACTGGAGACCGTATGTATGTACATGTGTGGTGGAGCTGAACTGCACGAAGCACACTGGAGACCGTATGTACATACATGTGTGGTGGAGCTGAACTGCACGAAGAACACTGGAAACCGTATGTATGTACATGTGTGGTGGAGATGAACTGCACGAAGCACACTGGAGACCGTATGTATGTACATGTGTGGTGGAGCTGAACTGCACGAAGCAGACTGGAGACCGTATGTGTGTACATGTAGGGTGGAGCTGAACTGCACGAAGCACACTGGAGACCGTATGTATGTACATGTGTGGTGGAGCTGAACTGCACGAAGAACACTGGAGACCGTATGTGAGTACATGTGTGGTGGAGCTGAACTGCACGAAGAACACTGGAGACCGTATGTGTGTACATGTGTGGTGGAGCTGAACTGCACGAAGCACACTGGAGACCATATGTATGTACATGTGTGGTGGAGCTGAACTGCACGAAGCACACTGGAGACCGTATGTATGTACATGTGTGGTGGAGCTGAACTGCACGAAGAACACTGGAGACCGTATGTGTGTATATGTGTGGTGAAGCTGAACTGCACGAAGAACACTGGAGACCGTATGTGTGTACATGCGTGGTGGAGCTGAACTGCACGAAGAACACTGGTAACCGTATGTATGTACATGTGTGGTGGAGCTGAACTGCACGAAATATACTGGAGACCGTATGTACATGCAGGGTGGAGCTGAACTGCACTAAGCAAACTGGAGACCGTATGTACATGTAGGGTGGAGCTGAACTGCACGAAGCACACTGGAGACCGAATGTGCATGTAGGGTGGAGCTGAACTGCACGAAGCACACTGGAGACCGAATGTGCATGTAGGGTGGAGCTGAACTGCACGAAGCACACTGGAGACCGAATGTGCATGTAGGGTGGAGCTGAACTGCACGAAGCACACTGGAGACCGAATGTGCATGTAGGGTGGAGCTGAACTGCACGAAGCACACTGGAGACCGAATGTGCATGTAGGGTGGAGCTGAACTGCACGAAGCACACTGGAGACCGAATGTGCATGTAGGGTGGAGCTGAACTGCACGAAGCACACTGGAGACCGTATGTATGTACATGTGTGGTGGAGCTGAACTGCACGAAGCACACTGGAGACCGAATGTGCATGTAGGGTGGAGCTGAACTGCACGAAGCACACTGGAGACCGTATGTATGTACATGTGTGGTGGAGCTGAACTGCACGAAGCACACTGGAGACCGTATGTATGTACATGTGTGGTGGAGCTGAACTGCACGAAGCACACTGGAGACCGTATGTATGTACATGTGTGGTGGAGCTGAACTGCACGAAGCACACTGGAGACCGTATGTATGTACATGTGTGGTGGAGCTGAACTGCACGAAGCACACTGGAGACCGAATGTGCAGGTGTGGTGGGGCTAAACTCGTTACAACAGAGTTATCAACGCGGTGTCGTTCATTGTTGACTGATCAACCTGTCACAGTTGGAAGCCGGGCTTTTGTTGTAAACTTTGTTACTACTGGCCAACTAATTCCTTTACTCCAATCAATCCACTTTTTTATTACTTATATCGCCGGTTAGGTTTTTAAGTTTTCTCACTAACATATGACTATTATAAAAATACTAGGAGTACGCTCGTACCTCCCGTAAGCGTCTATTCGAAGAAGAAATTTAAAATTTTGCATTAGGGATTGTCACATTCAAAAAGTTTAATCCCACTTTGTAATAGTTTCAAAAACAACTAAAATCACTCGTAATAAAAAAATATATATCTAAATAAAAAACTCACTTTTCTTATAATTGAGCGGAGCGAGCGGAGCTCCTATACCACACTCTGGCTTTTTATTTACACGTACTCCTCCTGAACGACTGAAGTGATCCTCAAAAAATTTTGCTCATAGTAACCATCTATGGGAAGGTATAAATCTGAAATGGTCCAAATCGGACATTAGGGTTCTGCCCTACGGCCCTTTAAAGTTACCATGTTATTTTAATAGGAGATATATTTTATTTGGTTTGTTTACTGTGTGTTGATTATACAGTTGTTATAAGGATAAAATTTAACTGCAGACTGTTACTATCAGCTGTTTAAGAATACAGTAGTTTTGTGAAATTGTAATTTTGTTTTGTTTATTTTAGTGGTTTGTTTATACCTTCCACCAAATATTTTGGACGACGCACCATTTAATATCTTGTAAACATATAATACCACGCCGCACCAAACCTGCGTAATCAAAAATTATTAGAGTATTGCAGACTTGTGGCGAGCAAGCGCAACGAACAACCTAAATCTGGCGAAGAGTGTGTGCAGCGAATGAGCCGACCCAAAAGGTGAGTGAGCGCAGCGAACGAACTAAATTGACGGCGAGTGAGCGTAGCGAACGAAGTGACCCAAATGGAGAGTGAGCGCAGCGAACGAGCTAAACCCTGACAGCGAGTGAGCGTAGCGAACGAGCTCACTTGAATTACCTATAAAACATTTGATATTATTGATTTAAAAAATAGTCGCTCCGCTCAATATTGCAAGCAGATAACTGCATTCTATACCTAGTTAGGCAGTACTTAGTTCGTAGTTACTTTTAATTTAATGGATTTGTGTCATACACATTGTTTTATATGCATTTACTACGATTAGTCTTAAACATTTTTACAGTATTTTAATTATTTAGGATAGTACAAATAAGTTTGCTTGCCTCATGTACACAAAACAAAATTTTTTTTTAATTAGGCCTATCACCCCAGAGAACATTCAAGAATATTCACACACTTAAGCCTACCAAAATTGTTTTGTTTATCCTACAGATGTAAATTTTCACTACTTGTGACTAGTTTGAGGTCATTCATAACCCAGCTTTAGTCACAAAACCCTATCTTTTATACAGTATTATAATTTATGAATATTTTCGCCCACTTGCACAATTATTGTACATACGGTTGATGCGGTGACGATATTACAAATGTAGCAACAGATCAGCAAACTCAGTAATTTTCGATCAAAGTTAGACACCATAGGCAAAAGGATGTAGGTTTGCTACCATGGGCGTGTTGTACATAAATATACTATATATTTGTCAAATATCACCCACTCATGAGTCAGAGAATCTCAATAACCAAAGGGTATAGAGGGATGAAATTTGGCATGAACTTCTTTACTCAAAGGTGCTCACTAAGAAACGGTTTTGCAACATTCCATCAGGGCTCCCCAGCACAGAATTTTGATTTTGATCTAACGTTATTCATAAGGCCAATTTTTAATATATTGTATACAATATATATATAATAATATAAATCTAGGAAACAATTGATCTGAAAAACTTGATGATGTAAGGGGTTGACATTTGTAATGTGAGATCCACTTTGCCCAAAGGTGCTCACTAAGAAACGCTTTTGAAAAGCTTTTTAAGGGCTCCACCCCAAAGGACTTCAAAATTACTTTGAGGCCTATGGGGTTGTAATTTGAAATGACACTCTCTTTTGTTCATAGGTCCTCACTAAGAAACACTTTTGCAAAATTCCTTCAGGGCTCCACCGCTCCGCCCCACAGGCCTTCAAAATTTCTGTCAAAACTACTATAGAGTTTACGCAGTTGAAATTTGGCATGGGCCAAATAGTGTTCTTTTGTAATAGTCACTCTTTGCTGATAGGTGTTCACTAAGAAAAGATTTTTAAAATATATTTTTTTAAGTTCTTTATGATTCTACCCCAAAAGGCTTAAAAAATATGATGTTATCCTTGTGGCCAATTTTTAAATGTGAATCAAGGAAACAATGGATCTCAAAGATTGTAGGGCCTACAGCACTGCAGGGTTACCATTTGTAAAGGACTTTCATTTTTCTCATTGGTGCTCATTATGAAACGGTTTTGCAAATTTTGTTAACAGCTCCGCCCCACGGAACCTCAAAATTGCCATAGATCCTAGCAAGTTGAAATTTAAAGTGGACAGTGCTCTTTAATAATAGGTGCTAGCTAAGGTTCTGCAAAATCCCTTCAGGGCTTCGCTAACACAACGTCAATGTTTCAATAGAATTCTTAAGAAGAAGACTTTGTTACCCTTTAAAGATATTTTGTTATCCATAAAATAAAATCCCGAAGCCATGATGGGCCACAGATAGTAAAGGAACCCCTTCCCATTAGAGGTACATACTGAATTTGATAAAGTTTTGGTATTTATTTTATTTTTCCCATTACAGCGTGCAGGTAGGTAGGTAAATTTGCCAACATATGGGTGTTGTAAGCAAATATAGGTTACCCCAGATAACCTACAGATATCTATCGGTTATCTGTGGTTTAACCCTTCCTAGTTTAACCACCGGATAGTACATCCGGTACTAAATTTTGAGAGGTTATGTTACCAATAAGAAAGTGAGTTACAGTTTTGAGTTGAGTTTCCATAAGAATAACATGGTAAATGTATTTAGGGGTTTCTCTGTAACCAATTATGACAAGTTTTAAAAATTCAAAATAATTATTTTTTTAATTTTCAAGTTCCTTCAAATAGTTTAATGGTTACTTGTTAAAATTGATGGTTTTGTGATGCCTTAAGTACACTATCGCCAAATTGTTTGGGCAAATGCTGGAGCAAAAGTTGGGTTTAACTCGCTCAGCGTACTCATGAAATACACTATCGCTGTCACTGTATGAGCTGATCTCGAAACACTTAGGCAAACAGTGAAGCAGTGAAGTTAGGCATTACCAAATCCTTTTTCAATTTAATTTCAGTAACAGCATGATTATGTTTACCCCTCATACAACCCCTCAAATCTGCCAGATTGCGTATATCTTAGATGTGCTCATGTGTCGGGCCCCACAACACAGACTCCGGATGATATTAGGCCTACTCAAGAAACTCTAGATTTCATTTCACCACTCCCTTTATAACAAGCAGTTATCAAATAACACCAAAGAAATTAATACAAACCAACATACTCCAACTTTGGACCAGAATAGAAGAACCTCATGGCAGTATGTACTGGGTCACTGGGTGGATTCGTGCTGAATGCTTGGGTCTGCTCGCGTCTTTTGATTTGTGCAAAAACCGACCGCAGATGGAGCAAGCAGGCGAGCACGACACTGGAGAAGCGAACCATGGTGAACTAAGTCAACCAGAGTCAAGCTCACTTAGAACACTATCTGCTTGACCTTGCTTGCCTTGCTTAAAGGATAGTGTACTGCAGGAATGTAATTAAAATTAAAGGACGATTAAGTGTTTTACTTTTATAACATCACGTACCTACCACTTTGAATTTATCTTCAAACAGCTGTTAATGTGTGGACTCAACTATGTATGATAATACTCAAGGAACTCAACAAGATTTCATTTGACCACTTCATTAATAACAAGCAGTTATAAATTACAGTAACACCAAAGAGATCGATATACACAGAATAAACACCGAGACAAACCCCAACTCGATACCAGAACAAAAGCAAACTTAAGAGAGAGTGTACTGGGTCGATTCTTTCACGATGCTTGGGTTCGTGCAAAGAACCGACTCCAGATATAGCACAGGCAAGTACAAACCAACAATGGCGATGCGAACCATAGCGAACAGAGTTGAGCGGAGTTAAGCACACCCAGCACGTACTTAAGTGCTCGGACCTTGCTTGTCTTTATTCGACAATAGAGTACTGCAGGTTACAAACACTGTTACTGCAGACTAATTGCTATATTTCTCACCTCTAACTCTCGATATATATTTTTGTGATATTTAAAGCATTTTCAATTATGCATTTTCCTGATTTTGAGCGTTTAGTGTCAAAACAACAGATCTTATAAAAAATCTAAATAATATTTTTGGAAAATATTTATACAAACTTACAGTTTTGGTCATATGACTCTGCCTTATGTTAAACCTCAAACCCAAATTTAATTGCATAAAAAAATATTTAGTTTTTATTATTTTTTAAGTTAAGGTCCAGTGAGTATGTGGTTGGTCCAACTGAACAATCTGTGAGATGTTTTTTGAAGATCTTCAAAAGAGCTACAGTTCCTATTGGGAAATTTGCTAAAAGTAAATACCCTCATCGCAGCAGACCTGCTAAACTCAGTGAATTTGGAAAGGAATTTGATATTTTGTATTTTAACCATAAACACCATACGAATGAGTATATGTAAGTTTACTGCCATGGGATGTTGTTGAAAATAAAAAATGTTGACCATATGAAGCCATATACCAAGTTTCATCAATACAGTAGAAGCCCTCAAATCCGGCCACCTCGGGACAGGACCACCGGCCGGATTTCAAAATGGCCAGATTAACTGGTGGTTTATTAAACGTGTTAAATAGAGACCTGTGTTATATGTGTATTCCAACAATGAACTAATAGGATGTATTTAACAATGAAGGATAGCACACTTGCCCAATCAATGTAATGTATCAACTTTTTAACCATCATGATTTGCTCCTTCTCAGAAGTTGTACCGCCGAAATGACGATAAGAAACGGACAAGGGGTCGCTAGCGATGAACCTGCGCTTAACAGACAATAATACTGGTCTTCTGTCAACGAAGGCCCTAACAATGGGACCGTAAAAGCGACAGAATTTGTCTAGTTACCTAACCTCAACGATAGGACCGCGTAACACCCAACAAAAAGATAAAAATCACAGATAGAACACTAACAAAAAGTTTTAGAAGATAGTCGTAGCCAAATAGTCCAGAAAATGCCAATTGAACTGATATATTTTAGTGACATATCATGGGAAAAGTTTACTCTTGTATATTTTTTCTGTGGGAACGTCCGGGGCTGAATATTTCATTTCCGGAATACCGCGGCCGGATTATCCGGCAGCCGAACCATCCGAGGCCGGGCTAGAGGGCTTCTACTGTATAAGTTTATAAATAAAGGAGTTTGCCTATTCTCCATATGATTGACATGGAAAAAGAGCATGCAGGTTTGCTGCCATGATAATAACAAATACTTCCGTCGCAGCAGACCTGCGTACTGAGAGAATTTCCTACAGATTTTGATATTTTTATTTTACCCACAAATACCATGGGGGTGAGTATGTTGGTTTTGGAAGCATGTATAAGTTGTACCTTTCCTAGTGAATTTACATACCAAATTTTATCAAGCTATGCCAATAAATAAGAAAGATAGAGAGTTTTGTTTATTTCCCTAAGAATAACATGGGAAACTTATTTTTGGATTTTCTGCATAACCATTTGAGCTTTTAACCAGATCAAAAATTCTAAATACTAAATTGTTTGTTTTTTAGCTGTTTTAAATGGTACAGGTTAAATTTGTGGAATTTGATAAATTAAGGCCAAAAAAGCCAAAAACCTATTTTTTATGATTTAGAAAACCCTTAAAACCCTGTTAAGAGTCTGCACTACCTGCGTCATCTTGGATTTTTAGTCCCATAAGAACAATGTTAAATTCAAAAAATTACTGTTGTCTTTGAAACACCATATTTCAATAATTTACATCGGATTTGCATGAAACTTGAAAATGTTCACCATAAGGGAATAGCGAAGTGCATGACGTGGATAGATTTTCAATAAACCTATTAAAAATTGTTTAAAGTGGTTTAAAAATGGTGTAAAATATGTTTATATTTTATTCGTTATTCGAGTGGATAATTTTTTTAAAATTAAATTTCTATCAAGCACTAGATACTATGGTAACATTTAAAATGACATTAAGTTTGAAATTTTCCGGAAAAACAAACTCACAGTAATGTTTCAAATTTAACATTGCTCTTATGGGACAAACTGCCGAGATGGCGAAGGTAGTGCAGACTCTTAACACCGCCCGATCATTCTGGTTTGTGAACTCGATAAAGTAAATGCTGCCTTAAACCCCAGTATCAAATTTGATCAAAATCTGAGGTTTCGTTCCAAAGTTATCATGTTCACGGACACATTTAACTTATAATCATAAAAGAGGGAATATGTATGTATGTATGTTGCCTATGGACTCCAAAACCGCTCGACAGATTGCAATGAAACTTTCAGGCATTAATCAGCATTATTCAAGGATGGTTTGTGTGTAGTTAAGGTGCAAATCTGTCCAAAGGGCTCTGACCCAGAGGGCATACAATAGTTTAAAAAAATCTGAAAATCTATATTTTGTCTTTTTTTATTGGTTGTTAAGAAACAAATTCAATGAAAAATTATAATTTTAGGTATTCCAGCGATTTCTTATATATAAGGTGAGAGTAACAGCGAGTAAGAGTAGCGGATGAGATAAACCTGATGGCCCGAGTGAACGTAGCGAACGAGCTTAATTACCAATCAAATGAATTCAATCACGGGTCAAAGCCGTAATGGGAAACAGCTTGTATAGATATACATATTCATTCCACTCACAAAAATGGTCAGTTAAGCATAAACAAACTTATTCCCAATATGGCGGACAAATAATAAAATTTTTTTTAAATTGATGTTATTATGAAAAATATGATCTTAAAACAATATTTTTAAGACATTTTTATTCATAAGATTATTTTATTTTACTAAATGGTTTAGGAGAAATAATCAATTAAAGTTAGCCCCATGTTATATTCTTATGGGACTAAAAATTAACTTCAACTGCCTGTAGCTCCCTAACCATTAAGTTTAGAGAAAGATGTCAATGAATGAAAAAAATCTTCAAATTGCGTGGTAAATCCAAAAATGACATTATAATTGGGGGATCATATTTTAAAAATGTTTATTTGACTGCCATATTGAAAAATGGCAGTCATTTACAAAATATTTATTTACTTAATTTTAAACTTCTTTAAAAACAAGGGAGTGTTCCCCTTTTAAAGTTTACTGTAAGATGTATATTTTACAAAATCCCAATAGTGGCACAGTTAAAAAAATACCCTGTATAAACAAATATATGAATTTAAACGAACGGAGTTTATGGCCTTCTGGGAACCTCAAAGCAAAAAAGTAACATGGTCCCAGGCGTAGGTCTTACCGTGACTACTACCGTAATAGCGTATTCCCTACAGGAAAATTCGCTAAAAACCAAGATTTTTTAAACATAAATAGATGGATCTCAACCAAATGAAGGTAAATACCATGTAGGTCCTACCAAGCTAAAGTAAGACTTTTTAATATCCCGGTAACCAATGGATATATAGAAAAGTTTTAATGTACTATATCGTGTGTTTTTTTCAAGCTAATTCCTGTGGTAGAAATAAAAATTTAAAATTTTGCAAAATTACATATGAAAAACGAAAAAAACTTTTTTTGAGGTAAAAAACTACCCTTTCCGGTAGGTCAATAACTGCGATGAACTCATCTTAATAATGGTAGAATTACACATCTCTACCAAATTTGGTCCTGATTGGGCTGTTTTTATCATCGTTTTTATCAATGGATGAAATTTTGATTTTGCAATTAAAATTGTGCGATGAAATCAATAGAATCAACAAGTTTCACTAAGCCACACTACTATTGAATGGAAATATCTATAGATCTGATGGATATATCTATCATATCAACAAACTTACCAAATCAATCAATACCTAGCCTAAATAATAACTTTATACGATAACAATAAATTAGTAATTACCGTACCCCTATTTTGTTTAGATTTTTATTCCCACATTTAGGCTTTAATAAAAAACAAACCATTTAACCTAACATAATCAATATCAACAAAACCAAAACACAACTAATCATAATGACATAATAACAAACATAGAACAAAAGAACAATTAGGCCTACCTATGTATCTTACTTAAATGTGGACTTTCCTGGGCTTAGGATGGTTCCTCATGTTAATAGATTTTAGTTGAGGTTAATGTTAGTTTTTGTTAGAGTAAATTTTGTCATGCTAAGTTAAATTTTGTATTTTACACAGTAATTTTCAGTCCTATTCAATTGAAATATCGATATATATTTTCATTCTATAGTAGTTTAGGCGCTGTATGAAACTGTACCCACAACAACGATATTGAGGTAAGATATAGGCCTACGAACAATCAAACCTAACAATCTAACCATAAGCCTCCTTCACTTTAATGGAAAGCAATATTTATAACAACAAAATCAATTGTTTTTGGAAACATTTAAAAGCCATATTCCCTTAATACAATTTGGTAAAAAATACCTTGCTGATTCGTATTTAGCAGCATATTTGTGTGACGACGCTATATTATGAAGTCTGCATCTCTTGACAACTAAGACCTACAAATAAAAACTTATAGGTAGTTTGTTTTGTGTTTTCCTTTAATGTAATTAGGCTATATTACTTAAAATTTGGGCTAAACTTCGTTATCCGACTCCACCATTACGCCTATTATCGATGTGGAAATTTCAATATTGCGAAAATATTGCTATTTTATACGATACAATTACACGATACGTTTAGGATTTTATCACCTGATAGTTTTGTTATAATATAATTAAACATACCATTTGACAATAAAACAAATTTAGGCCTAAGTTATTGAAAACAAGTAATTGAAAAAAAACAAGTAAATATTGTAACTAATGTAACTTGTAACATTATCAAAGAACAACAAAAAATAAACTAACCAAGTTTATTGTGTAGGTGTATCTTAATTGTGAAAAGAAGGAGACTTCGTTAGACCTAAAGAGGCGTCACACAAATGCTGCCAAATACGAATCAGAAAGGTATTTTTTTGTCTAATGTAATCGAGGTAATAAAGCCTATGCGTTTGAAATGTTTCCAATCACCATTGATTTTGTTGTTATAAACATCGCTGTCAATAAAAGTGACGGAGGTTTATGGTTAGACTGTTAGGTTATATTATTATTATGATACATTTCTTAATTCAATATTATTGTTTTGTTGATTTGTTTTCAACGCACAATTTTAATTGCAATAGGCCTATAAAAATTTCCACATCGATAAAAACGGTGGACTCGGATAATGAAGCTTCGCCATAATTTGTACTTGTTTAGTTTATTTTCGGTTACTTGTGTGCAGTATATTTGTTTTATTGACGCAGGACATTTTTTGAACTGTAACACTGAATCAGGGTACCTAATAAAATCGTAACTGTATCATTAATTGCATAATCGATAAAATAGCAATATTTTTAAAATTTTTAAATTTCAACCATTGATAAAAACTATGGAGTAGGATATCAAACTTTTACCGATCTATCTAGGCGTGACTCTAATTATCCACTAAAAACATATGTTAACATTCTCAATTAGGCCTACTCTTAGAAATAACCTATGGTAACTGGCAGAGATCCTCATTAAGTTATATTCGACTACTGTACATGTCAAGTAAGCTCTGCTTTTTACACCAAACATTAGCCTAGTAACTTAAGCCTCAAGTCCTTCACATAACACCCACAACAAGTTGTCTTCCGTATTAAGTTACTTACCCAACCGGGACTTCTTTTGGTTTATTTGAAAAGCAAAATATGTTCAATTAAATTAATTTTAATAGGGTCTATATGAATATAATTGTTACAATTAATTGGTTTGGTTAACATATTGGTAGATTCACAATTTGCCAATTAGCGCTTCTGAGTTAGGCCTACTTCAAAAAGTGAATTAATTAGCCTACACTATGAAAGTAACAGGAATGATACAAACATAGCCTTTGTGGTATTCTTCTGTAATTCATGATTTATACTGCTTTTCAACGTGTACGGTACCCACTAAAATCCAAAATGTAATGAATACACATTGATACACAACCTGCACAAAGAAATAAAACAAGTGACCCCTGCCTGGCCCTAAAAAGGCTTTGCCTACCAAAAGTTGTCAACGTCAAGAAATAAAACAATCTAGAACTTACTGTTCAATTTACTTCATAAAACACTTTTTTAAGAAAAGACATTAATTAGTTGTGTATACAATGTAGTTGATTTTCGTTACTCAAATTAAATTTAAACTTAATTGGATCCGACAATATGACATTTCACATAACCTCAACTTTGTTTATGTTTATGCATGCGACTACTTCACTCCGCTCATTCGCTCCGTTCTGAATCCAATAATTTGGACTGGCCTGGAATATAGTCGGTCAATAGACCAATCATAAGGTCTCAGTCTTGATTGTTAAGACTCGCAAAGACGTTGCTAAAAAGTAAACACAGCACCGACCACTAAAAATGTCTCCAATGCATTTCTTATGGGAAAAATTAAAAAGTCACATTTTAAGATTATTTTATTAATATCCAACCAAATACTTTCAACAACGAAAGGGTTCTTAACAGTTGCATAAAGAATCTTCAACTGAAATTTGAGGCCAATCTGTTACTTCTATCGAGCGTAATCGTCGGACAAAGAATTAGCACTATGAGTCACTCTAGGTCTATTCTTCGAATAGACAATAAGTTGGTTTTATGCGTAAGTCAAAACTTTTATAGTATCATTAAGTTTTTAATTTATGGGTATTGTAAATGATAATAAAGAGAGATAAAGATAAAGAGTGATAATTCATAAAGAGAGATAATCAATAATTTTCAAACGGCGTCGAACACCCACGATGGAGGGTAAAAATATATTTATGATGACTGCTTTTTTCGTTTTTTTTCAGCTTGTAGGGTATTTTAACTTTTAAATAATGTAGGAGATTGCCACCCCACCCCTTTACATTAATAAACTTACACTCAGATACGGTAGGAAGGTTTATGGGGATTGAAGATTTCATCAACACTTCATTGCACTACCAAGGCGATACACTAGATATTGTTTTCCTATTAGGAAACCTACAATATGAAATAAAATCTCACATCAAAAAGACCGACCTCTTTGGAAAACGTAAGCGGTTCATAAAAGAACATTGTATAAAAGACTCACACTTGAACTTTACGATAAAAATGTACTGTTCTTACTAAAATTAAATTGTTCCTTTAACACAAGTAGTTGAGTCTTTGCTTGATGATATGGTTTGTTTATAAAATCTTTGTTCCTTCTTTTGATTGAAGCTAATTATAAATATGGGGTAGACTACTTTATGTACAAATCTTAGAAAACCTTCGAAAAATTTTTAAAAACGAAAACCCATTCTAGATATATCTGAGCTTTGTCCTTTAAAGATTGATCTGAGTTACAATGAAGATTCAGATCTACAAGTTTGATTGAGTGAACTTAAAATAAAATATGAAATTAGAGTCCAGTATAGCATAAGCCGGAATGCGGATGTTCTTAATTTATATAAAAAAGGTTATGCTGGAAGTGTAAAGGTTACTTTAATGACCTATATAAACTACAATTTGACATAGTAGAGAAAAAAAGATTCCATTTTTTTCATTCATCACCAAAAATGTATATAAATAGCCTAATAGAAAATTCAAAAATATTTTTGCAGACCTGCATGATCCACAATTAGATGTTTGTATGGCTAAAGTAAAAAAACTCTTTAAGAAAAAATAATACCAGTAAGTTAAAAGTAATAGTAATATGTTAATATTTTTAAATTTGATAGTTATGTAGATTTGGATTTAATTATTTTATGGTTTATGAGCAAAAATAAATTCTAGTTTTTACATGTTTATTTTTTTTTTTTGTTGGGATAAAAAATATAAATATACCGATTTGTTTACCAAAATTGTTTTGCATATATTCTATATTCTATAGTAGTAAGACTTAGGGGAACTTCCTTACTAATATATCCGTCTTTATCCCACTACGATACTCAACTATTACGATCCATGTCTGTCTCGCGCATATTGTGTATAAAAGAGAAAGATATCGAGATAAAGTAAAAAATAGCCTCCACTACTTGTAAATACTTCTCAAGTGTACTGACAATACTGAGAAAGCGGATGAGCACTAACATCAGGGACCGCTCAGATCGCCGCCCTGCCACTGTTGCCAACCTTCGAAAATAAATACCCAAGTTAGAAACAAAAAAAAAAAGCGAATTAACAAATATAAATTCGTAAAATAATTTACATAATTATAAACACCACAAATAAGTATAGTTTTCCTGCTCATTATTTAAGACTATCTGTCTTTATCCCTGACACAATTAACAGATGGATATATCTGTCGTTCAGCCCAGAACTGAATATGAAAAAGACGGATGTATCCGTCAGTAGAACTTTAAGAGGTAATTGACTAAATTTTTGACTAACATGAATTATTTGTCTCATTAAACTGTTCTTTAAATACAAATCACAGACAAAAAACAGTTCTTAGTTGTAAAAAACTAAAAGTTCATTTTTTTAAATATTTTGTTTTTCTTGGATATTTTCTGTGGTATTTAATTGTATAGTTTCCCCATTTATTTAGCTCCTATAAGAAAAGAATCATTCTGATGGTCTTAGTTCCGTAGAAACTAATGAGGCCCGCACGCCCACGTATTAGCTGACCATTAAACGGTGGTCGGTGAAAAAATAGGGCGATTGTAAAGGTTAAGATAAAATATAACGGTGGCCGAACGTCGGTCCACAGTAACCGTGTACGTAATGAAGCCATCAATAACGGCCGAAGCGCCGATATTGTGGCCCTCATCGTCTCGTTTGTCTTCAACACTCACGATTTATCCCAAACCTTCTGGTATACTTGGAATCACACAGGGCAGGAAAATAGTTTATCACTAGTCAAACAACTTCTCATTTAAGTGTCGTTAGCGATAAATAATAACTGGAAACCCGTGAAATCAAGTTATTACAAAAAGTACATCCCAAGAATTTTCAAAGCGATATCAAATGCAATGTCCAAAAAATGTAGTAGCTATTGTTTGAAGCTTATAAGCGCACGACAAAAAATATATCTATTTTGCATTAGCATTTCACAGCATTCATTTCCAAATGAACTTTGTAATTATGTTAATTGTTTCTAGCTTTAGGCAAGTATGGTTATAATTCAATGTATTTGTAAATTAAATATGTTCCAGTATTATACAATAGATAATAGACAAATATTTACTGTACATACGTTTGATACATACAATAATAATGTACCTGTTTTTATTACAGAAGAAATACACAAACATGTACAATGTTAAAAAATTTGGAAAAAAGAAAATCCTCAAAACTTATTGGCATTACATCTATTTACAGGCCAAGTACAGTAGTTCATTCATAAATGTCACCAAAATTATCATTAAAAATTCATTTAAGGTATAACATGATCTTTTTAAGAACGATTTATTTTATACAAGATATAGGCCTAATGGAGAAATCTTTTATAGTAATGAGGAATTTTATTATATATTTTAATCCAATGTATTAAAACCGGGAATATTATATCAATATATATTATATATAATATATAAAAGGGCTTTTTATATTATATACTAGCTGTTGTCCCCCACGGCTTCGCCCGTGATTTAATTTATTTTACATGTAATAAAATCTCTTTTAAGACCAATGGAATATTATTTATTCTTAAGAATTATATTCAAAACATTGAAGGGTAGTAAGCAGAGCATTGAATTTTGCAAAACCTTTTCATGGTAAGCACCTATGAGCAAAGAGGAGCAATCATGTCAAATTTCAACCCCATAGGCTCTATAATAATTTTGAACTCCAGTGGGGCGGAGCACTAAATTATTTCAAAACCTATATTTAAAACCGTAAAACCGTTTTTCAGTGAGTAGGTATGAGTAAAGAGAAATGTCTACATCAAAATTGAACCCCGTGTGCTCTGCAGTAATTTTAAAGTCCATTGGGGTCGAGCTCTAAACTAAATTTTCAAAACTGTTTCTTAGTGAATACTTATGAGCAAAGAGGAACGTCCACTTCGAATTTCAACCTCGTATGCACTAAAGTAATTTTTAAGTCGAGTGGAGCGGAGTCCTAAAGGACTTCCAAACCTATATTTTGTAAAATCATTTCTTAGTGAGTACTTATGTGTAAAGAGGGACGTCCACGTTAAATTTCATTCTCGTATGCCCTAAAGTAATTTTAAAGTCCAGTGGGGCGGATACCTCAAAGACTTCAAAACATATTTTGTAAAACCATTTCTTAGGAAGTGCATATGAGTAAAAAGGAACTATATAGTAGAATTTTAACCCCGTAGGCTCAGTAGTAATCTTAAAGTCCTGCGGAGCGGAGCTCTAAAGAACATAAAAGAAACTATATTTGTAAAGGTTTTTTAGTGAATACATTTGAGCAAAGAGGAATATCAACGTTAAATTTCAACCCCGTGTGTGCCCTAGTGTAATTTTGAAGTCCAATGGGGTGGAGCCCTAAAGTACTTCAAAACATATATTTTGTATTTCATATCTGGCTTCAAAAAAAAAAAAAAAAAAAAAAAAAAAAACACTAAGTTTGATGGTGTGGACTAGTCTTTGGCCGCCCACACGTGTGATGGTGGTTAAATATTTCTTTTTGTTCGTTCGTCGTGTCCATGTTGTATGTTAAGTGTTAACTTTGTTAATACAGTTATCTTATGTTTTTTTTTTTTTTTTTTTTTTTTTTTTTTGTAAAATTAACGAAAACTGACAGCTTTTTTAACTTTTGACGGCAGATTTAAAAATATGACAAAATTTCTGAAACTAGTCTTATGTAAGCAGATCGCATAGATTGAAAACGGAAAGTTATTGTAAAATGTTATTATTTAGTCTTTAATCCAGGGAGCAATTATGAATAAATTTTACATAAAGTTTTAGTTAACTTAAGTTTAACTTGTATTCTTATAACTTTAATTTCGTTTTAACTTTTATTCATGTTTGCCTCCTGGATTGATGATGACAATAAATAATAATAGGTTACAATACCTTTACGTCTTCAATCCAAAACATTTGTCTTCAGATGACTAGTTTCGGGACGTGCGTCCCATTATCAAATCTTGCGTCAAAAGTTAAAAAACACTGTCAGTTTTCGTCAAATTTAAAAAAAAAGTGTAAGTGTAATGTGTTTTTTAAATTTGACGAAAACTGACAGTGTTTTTTAACTTTTGACGCAAGATTTGATAATGGGACGCACGTCCCGAAACTAGTCATCTGAAGACAAATGTTTTGGATTGAAGACGTAAAGGTATTGTAACCTATTATTATTTATTCGTTTTAACGCATGTCAATTTATTTAGGTTAGTTAACGTATTTCTACTTGTTACTCTATTTAGCGTAATTAGTCATTTTGCTACTTTAGATAAATATCGATAGTATCTTAAGATAACGGCTTTCTGAACAGAAACACATATATTGTTTAATGTCAAAGGCGTTCTCATATAGACCTAAAATTTTATTTTGTAATGAAAAGGAAACTCAGTAAGTTTAACTTGAAAATTATTATCCAGCAGTAATTATTGGGGAAAGCATTTTGAAAGCTATCAGACTGAACAGCAGTGAAAATGAAAAGCCTTTTCAACGCCGTGGTAATGGTCAACAGATGAAGTTTGAGACGCTAAGGAGAAGGCTTTGATGTGGCGTGAAAGCTTGTACACATAAATTATGCTCTTTAGTCGCATGTTGCAACGTGTCTTGGTGCTGAGGTTGCGCCCTCTTCAAATCCACCCCCGACGATTCTAATTTAAACTTTTCTTTTGGCGTAAATCCCATCATATGGTCCGTTGATGATAACTTTGAAAATAGTAAACCATATTTTGTATTGATGTTTTTACTCACTTTCATTTTTACAAATATGAACAACAGTACAATACGGCTTTAAAAAAGTAAGTATATAAATTAAAATACTCAGAAATATTTTATAAATAAACATTTTAAATATCATTAAGTGCAGAATTAAGGTGTTTAAATTCGTTTCATAGTGATGTGTAAATATTTATGTAGTTGGGTAATGGATAAACAACTAAAGTTATTCGAGAAAAAGTTCATTTTAATGTTTTTAACACTATACAAATACCCCTCACAGACTAAATAGTACCCGTTTGAAGAATTAGGAAACTATAAAATTATTTTACATAAATAAATATATGTAAAAAATACCATTAAAACTAGACAAATGATTAGATACAAGTGGCGGCTTCTACATTCATTACATTTTAGTATTATAAATATTAAATTATTGATTTGAACTTTATGATTGTTTTAAGGGTATGGAATTAAAATATAACTTTTAAAATATACTTTAACTTTTTAAAAAAGTTTGTAAAATATGAAAATAGTAAGATTCAGAAAGTCCAGCTCAAGAAATCGAATGAAACAAAGTTTTTATGAAAGCGGAATATGTTATAAAAGGAAATGAAGATAAATGTGAACCAAAGCTGGGTGACGAAAGTCGCCATTATTTATGGTGCCCAGGGCTCTGTCAACTGCAGTTTTTGGATAATCATTTGTTCTTTTTCCTTCACTGGGTTGAGTTATGTCAGGTTTTACTTTGATCGAAAAATATATAAAGAAGGGAGAGGGTGTGGATTATATTCTATATTTTCAGCACTTACAAAATTGTATTATTCAGAATTACGTTTTATTTGTTAGTTTTCGGTAGTACATATTTTGATTTGATCTAGTACAACTTTCGTGAGTTAATAATGTCCTACAGTTTTGGTAAAAATATTCTACTGATTCAAAATCTGGCAGTCCTACCAAATTGAATGTATTGATGGTTTTTATTTTGGTAGATTATTGGTTTTGTTTTCAAAATAGTAGTAAATCTAAGACTGTTAATGAGAACTAATCTTGATCAAAATATAAATAACTAAGATTAATATAATAAGATGGTACATGCACATAATTGAGAGCTTAACCTGATGTTTTACTGAAAACAATGTTTAACTGAAAAATTATATTTGTAAATTCATCAGTGTTGTGAATTTATTATAGTTTTGATTATCGATTTGAGTAGAGAATCTTGATATTTTAACTAATCTTAATTCGCTATGACAAACTTATGTAACATTAAGTTAAACAATATTCATAACAACCTTCATATTATTTATGTGTTCCAGGATTGTAAGAAGTAAAAAAGACTTCACTTAACTTAAAAATTTGCTCACTCTCCCATCATCTCAGTGTCATTGTTAATTTTGTGAAAAAAGTATTTACTTTCAAATCTCCCCGAGCTGTATTACTGTGACTTAAGTACTAAATTGTATTAAGACCTTTCGAAACTATAATATTTGCGACAGAAAAATAATAACTTACCTTTCATATGCAATCAAACCTCTTATTATTTTTTTATATTATTATTTAGTTGATTAAAAGAATAAAATAATTGATCACTAATATTAGAACAACTATACTACTTCACTGTAGGACTTGCTTATAAGTTTTAATACTTTCCTGTTGAAAAAATAACTTTTAAAAAATTCTTAGGAGGACAAACTACTGGATCTAATAGGAATAAGAGTCTCTTTATCAATATAAAAATTTAAATGTGCAGTAAAAACTAATAAGGGTCCTTATTTTATTTATTTTTTTTTTTATATGTAAGGACTTATAGGAAAATATTCAAACAAAAGTGATCTCTGAGGCTAAATAGTTTGCAAACATTGAATACATAATTAGTGCTAAGAATAAGTCTAAGGCTATATTGGCTATTCTTAGAAGCGAGTTCGGTACAAAGATAATAATACCGAAATGGATATTCAATTCAGAATAGATGAAAATGATATTATGAACCCGGTTAAAATAACATTTTTAGTAATCATTATGTAAATATATAATACAATATATTATGCTATAAATGCGGTATAGTTCAATATAATATAATATAGTGTTAATTAGTCTTAGTTAATTCAATATAATAAACTCTTTGAAATTGCCAAAAGTTATTTATTCAACTTTCAAAGTGCTTTCCCCATTGAAAAAAACCGACACTTTCAATATATTTTCTGCAACAACAATAAGGAAATCGTAGTGGGATAAGATCCCAATAATTTTTTTTAAGGGGCCAGATACTATCATTTTATAGCCACTGGTAAAATTCTGTTCACTGGGCCTGTTTCATAAAACTACTAGACTAGTATTACTAGTCCCTGGACTGGTATTACTAGTGAATTTTACAAGTCTGTGTTTCATAAACTTACAAGAGTAAAATAATAGTTACTAGTGTAGGGACTAGTAATACTAGTGGTTTTTACCAGTGTAGACTAGTTTTTGTTTCATAAAACTCTACACTAGTATTTTAGACTAGTAAATACCAGTGAATTTCTACCAACCTCCCTACGCCCGTAAACTAGTAGATGTTTTCTACTAGTGTTTTGTTATTCCCAATTGTAGGGATTTTTAAAATCCTTCTTCAATGTTTTGACAAAATTATTTTGTGAATTATTTTTAGAGCAGCTATGAAATATTTCAGGATTTAATTCTAGAGAAATAGAAACAATAAAAACATGAAAAACTAAATTTATTTCAATTAAAAGTACATTTTAAGTTTTAAAAGTAGGAAAAAGGTCAGGTATGTCATTCTCAGTATTAATTTTCGCGCACAAAATATAATTATAGTGATATTGTCTATTTAAGCTTCACAATGTCAAGCATTTGTGTTGTGTTTTGTTTTGTTATTGTACTGCCATTATTTTAAAGGGTTGGTATTGGACATAAAATCATCGCTTGTTGTATCAAACAGTACCGTAATTCTAAACAATATTTTTTTTAATAAAATAATTTCTTTCTTATTTTAAAAATATTTCAACAAAAGTAATTTAAATAGATACATAAAAATTATATGTTATATTATTGAATATTGATAACAAATTGTATTTTTTGCAGTTGGATATTATATTTTTTAGACATTAGGGTTATTCCACGATACCGGTTTCCAATATAAGCACAGATAAAGCTGATAAAGGTAACACTGAGAAATGTCAGGCTAACAACAATGCTCTTTATATTACGGGGGTATGATTTTTTCCTCAAAATATTGGGCTATATTGAAATCCTGTATATAGCCTAATTAGTGACACTTATAGGCCTACTACCTAATAATATTTTCAAACTACATAATAATTACATTAAAATAGTATTGACTGTAATTTAATAATTTTCCGTAGGTAGGCATAACCTTAAAAAAACGTTGTACTTACTGTTCATTTAACTGATAAATATTTGGAGTTCAAGTGAGTTTTATTCCAGCCCAAATATCAAATCCATTTAAATCTAATTTATTATACAGACTTCATTGCCTGAAAAGGTCAATTGATCGACTAGCCTTTTTAATATTTAGACATTTCTCAATTGATTTCACCTTACTGTATTATTTTAGGTGTTTAACATGTGAAACATAAAAAAATAGCATTTAATTTGTTAAATGTAATTGGTTCAAATATTATAGAAATAGAATTATTGTGAATTATGATAGAAAAGGTAAGATCGTACGCACAACCTACAAATCCCGTTAATTTATTTTAAAAGTCCTTATAATAATATTAATTTTGGCAAAAAACTTGACAGATCTGTTATTTCTTGTAGCCTATGTACAATGCAAGAGGTTTATCTAATTTATTTTCCTTACCTACTTTTCTTTTATAACTTGCTGATTTAATTTATTGGCCTACCAAAATAAAAGATATATTTGAAAAATTATTTGCTATTTATATACTCAACAAATAACTTAAAAACTAAAAGAATCTATTAGAGGTTGGAAAAACAAAGAAAAAACACGAGTTAAGTGCGTAGCCGCATTAACAGAGTGTAGCGCACTGCGTGGCGGCGGCGAGGCGGTGCCACGTGCTAGCCAAAAAGTAAACAATGAAAACTTAGCACATTAAAATCTTTGTTGTACATTTAATAGGGTAACATGCATTAACTAAAAATGAATAATTCGTGGTTTTGAGTACTTATTTAGTTATAAAAACATCCCGAAATGTGTATTGGTTTAATAAAATTTTTTAGTCCTATGTTAAATGGTAAAAAACCCGTGATTGAGGTTATGTCAACAATGCCAAAGCGGGCGATCAGCTGCGTCAGCTGACTAGTAAATTTGATCACGTGACTTGTAAAAACCACTAGTATTTACAAGTGTCTGGAAAATGTTTATGACACAGAAATTATAGTACCGGTGAAATAAGCACTAGTAAATAATAGACTAGTAACTTGTAAACTAGTAGTTTTATGAAACAGGCCTGGAGTTTTCCTACTCTTCTTAAACCTTTCACAAGTAGTAACAATTTTTAACAATGGTCCTCATATAAAGTGAACTTTTGAAAATCTTATTCACATCATACTGGTTAAATATTTCAATTCTAATAATTTTCTTTGTAAGGAACAAATGGCATTAATAAAATGTTAAATAAGACTATAATGAGCTCTTACAAAATTTTTAAATTTTGTTCTTTTGTCCTTGGATGAGTCAAAACTCACTGCAGGTGTATTTTATGACTTATCATTTATGCTGTTGATTGTGTTAATCACAATTCATTGCTCTTTAAACTAAAGACACTTAGAATAAATAGCTTGGATCTAAACTTCTTGATTCTTATATTTTAAACAGAAAATAGAGATAAGTCATTTATACCAATTTGGAAAAACTTGGTATATCTTGAGTAACCATTAAATCTTTCGTGCCAAAAGGCTTGATACCTGAACCTCTACGCTTTCTAGTTTATATTAATGGTTTGTCAAAGTCCCAAAACATGTATGTGATTTTACACTGTATTCAGATGATACTACAGCACGAATAAAAAGTAAAAACTTAAAAAATTTGGAAGAAGGCATTAAACTTTTATTAGAAGAAATCATTAAATGGTTTATTAGTAATGGGTTATTATTAACTGAAGAGTAGACCAATATAGTACATTTCAAGCAAAGAAATATCGCCCCGAATTCCAAATTTAACCATGCAGAAACTGTAAAATTCCTGAGTATTCACCCAGATAGCAAACTTAATTGGACGAAACATACTGATTTTTAACAAGAAAACTTAATCCAACAAGATATGCACTGAGTATACTTGTTAACGTGTCATCTACAGATGTGTAAGGCTGTGTAGCCTATGCATATACCGGGTGAGTTTCTTATGATCCAATATCTAAATTTTTTAAATTCTATATATACTTCTTGTGGGGGCCCGCTTTACTTTTTTGTGTTGCTTTCTGGTATGTATTTGATTTTTCAAATTTTCCCGCCTTTTTTACATTACGGCAGCAAACTTTAACATTTCTTATTGTTAAGTGTTAAAATCAAAATGGCGGATATCTGGGTGAATATAAATATTAGGACATACCTTTATATGAAATTGTTTGCTTATTTTGACTCAATTAGCCATATTATGAAGTTTGGTGACGGACTCCACCCTGTATGGAGAAATGTTAAAATTATGAAACCCCACTGTAAAGGTAAAACTCATTTTTTACAGAATAATGGTCTCACTAAGTAAAATGTACTTCCAGGCATATACCTTAGGTTATAATGTGATGATAATGATAAATTAGTTAGATTAGAAAAGTAATTTTTGTAAACTCATTCTATCGATGTTAAAAAGATCGTAAAAAATTGAGAAAATCAGGTGTCTTCGTTTTTGATACCGCATTTGAATCCATTGGTAAAGTTTTTGTGAATCCTCAGTCAAAGTAAAGAATGACAAAATTATTTAGAATAATTAAATAAAATTATAATAAAAAAAATATTTAGAAAATTATTGAATGTCTATTAGAAAATTTGTGTTATTAGAAAATTATTAAAATAGGGAAGGTAACTTTATTTTGTATATAAAAAGCTAGGGTCTAAACAAAACCTTTAATTAATCATAGTAGAGTAGTAATTATTATACCCATTGAGTTTATCACAACTCTTTAAGTTACTTTAAAAGTTGGTTGATTTATTGTTAAAAAGAATGAGGATCAAACAAGTGATTTTTAAATGTTCATATTTTGGTAAAGAACGTTCCGTTGCATATGGACCTGCTTTGAGCCGTGGACCTTTGCTTATAAATAATAAACCTTGACCTTCGACATTACTTTCCTAAGTAGGTCAAGTTTATTTATTCATCTTTTGCTTTTACCTTTCTGGACTTACTCTTGGGTTGAGTAAACCATTTCATTAATTTTAAAGCGAATTAATAGGCCTAAGTTTTACTAAACTTAATAAGAATATATTGATTTAACAACTATTTCATTTAACCCCGTTGGCTAGCACGAAAATATATTTTTTTATTACCTTTAGGTTTATGAAATGCGTATTGACTGACAGAGAACTCTCGCACCACAGCGTGCACCAGTGAGGCACACTTGCCTCATTTAAAATTGATCAGACTGCTTAATTATTTACCACTTGTTTTGCACAACTAGCCATCTACAATAACACTATCTGATTTTATTGAGCCTGTATCTGAAACACACTAAATTACACCATCATTATCAGTTTTGTAAGGAATAGTATCAAATTTCTCACTGCATCAGTTTTCTAAGGAATAGAATCAAATTTCTCGCTGCATTAGCAATTGTAAGTAAAATTTGTTGATTAATATTGATGTCATATTAGACAGTGTGTTTAAGTAGATTTGAAAATGTGCCTTTTATATCGAAAATACAATTGAACATGCCATTTTTAATTGGATTTTTTAAACCTAGTACAATCTGTTGCGAGCAGGGAAAGACAGCAAATTAAACGAAGCAGCGACAGGTAGCATTATCGCCTATGGCGTTTACATTACAAATTGCTTACTGTCCCTACCCTGCCCACACCTTCGCCTCGCCGGAGAGGCTCTAATGTAAACATCTATCGAAACGTCTACCAAGGTAGCCTGCAATTATAACTCCACATATCCGATGTTTATGATTTACTTTATTTTACTTTCAAATTCGTAGTCTCAAATGGGTTACAACTAATAATATGTATAGTCTACATTTTTAGATATAAAATTTGGTAAAGACAGTATTAAAAAATACTATAAAATATATAATACTGACAATTAAAATACTAGCGTATTTGAACGATGTAAATAAGTTGATTTATAATCTATGAATGAGTTGATAAAATAGAAAAACGCTAAAAATACTTTCCTAAGGATATTCTACATTTTAAATATGTACAATCAATATACCAGAAGTGTTTAACGCTTGCTATATGAGTTTGAGGATTTTGTATTTAGAATTTTATATAAGTTAAGTAGGATATAATTGTTTGAGAGTTAGTACGGTAAGTTAATTTGTTCTGTATAGTGTAACACAATATAAACTTTACTAACGGGAATAACTTAATGTTAAGCTATTATTTAAGATATGGCTCACGTGTAGGCCTACTGTTATTACCAACATTGTGGTGAAAACGTCGGAGGACATAACCTTCACAATATATTTACAACTCCAAGAAAGTAGCTTAAATTTCTTATAAACGTTAATATTACCATTCTCTATAGTATTAAAAAACGAATTATGACACTGGGAAAAAGAAAAAAAAAATAACAAAAGATTTCAAATGTTGGTGCTACTGACAGCCGCAGCAGTGCGTTGCACATGTTTGTTTGCATAAGGCAAGGCACACCGACCTAGGACGCACACCATAGAGCTTTGTACACATGGAAATGTCAACAATCTAATGTATTTGGCCAGCGCTGAGAGTATCACAGTCCCATTATCAGACATTAACAATGGCTCCTTTGGGCTTTTATCAAATATTTAAAATTTGATTATTGTAATTAATAGTAGAGTTTTATGAGTTCTTCGTAATAAACATATTTCAAGTCAGTCACACTCAGACAGTAATATACAATAAAGTGTTTTAATAGATCAAAGGGTGACAAATATGATGTTAAACTGAAAATATGCAAAATGGATTTTATAAATCGTTTAATATTTTTTTATAGGAAAAGAAAAATAAGTTATAAACAATAATGATTTGGTCAAATGCTGGTAACAGATACACCATAATCTTTTTTGTAAACCAATTCTAGGAAAATTCATTCAAATACGATTTGTAAAAGTTTGTTCCGACTCTGTACGTGAGGAAACTATCAAAAAAAACACGATAAAAATATGAGAAGTACCTTTACGGCTACAAACAAGGCTAGTGATGGGAGTTTGCATTATGTATCAATTTTTGAAATAGAGAAAATCTAAATTAATTTAATTTTCAATATTTTATATGTGTATGAAGTTTTACAGATGAAATTGTATGGGTTATGACAAATATTGTCTATCAGTCGATACATTGCTAAACGGTACGAACCCCCCATGATAAAAATCTGACGAGTACAGACAAATAAGTTCGTTAGGAATATCTCCAGCTATGTTTAAATACTCGTAATTTTATTGCCTTGCGAGAGTAATGGATTGTATTTTTATTTCGCAGACCCTCGTTATTTTTATTATGCATTCTCAACCCATTATAGACCTTTAATATATTTTAAAAAATTATGATATACATACAAATGTAGGCCTACTCGGAATAAATTGGGTATTTTGGTGCATAAATTACGGTGAACTGTTAAAGATCAACTCAAAACCTCTAAGGCAAGCTTAATGATAAAATTGTGTGACATTAACTTAAATCGAAACTGTTTCACCATTAAGGTTCATCAATAAGGAGATAATGTGACCAGACAGAAGACAATTTGTCTTTGTCCACTTTTATCAGTGTGGTCATTGCCACATACATACATGCTTCCCCGGCTTGTATGGAAGTGGTATTGTAATAAAGCAACTACTTAAATCAACTCTATCTATAAATTTCATGTGAGTGGATAGCTCTAGTGTTACAAAATAATTGTTTATTTATAAAATTTAATGTCAAGACAAGTTATCATTTACAAACCAAACGAAATTAATGTTTACAAAGATTCATGTATGAACAGAGCACAATGCACAAATTACAGAAAAACAGTACAAAGCTAATTTTCTATATGTATAATATTTATACTTTTTTAGATGCAACAACCAAATTGTATGTCAGCTAAAATTAAATTTTAGCACCATTAAGTACACTCTGAAAGCAACCAAATAGTTTTGTCTTGAAAACAAGTTATACAAACTTGGATATGCTAAGCTAAAAATGAGGCCATTATTGTTGCAAGTTCAAGTTACCTTTGACGTCTAATATTACTCAGCCTCCGTTGTTGTAATACTCCAGCCACCCAGATGCCGCACCCATCTCATCTCTCCGCCACCTACCCCGCCATCACTCTGTCGTCAAGTCGCTCTGTCGCTCTGAAGCTCTGTCGTGCTCCAGTCACCTGGATGCCACACCCATCTCATCTCTCCGCCACCTACCCTACCATCACTCTGTCGTCAAGTCGCTCTGTCGCTCTGAAGCTCTGTCGTGCTCCAGCCACCTGGATGCCACACCCATCTCATCTCTCCGCCACCTACCCCGCCATCACTCTGTCGTCAAGTCGCTCTGTCGCTCTGAAGCTCTGTCGTGCTCAAGTCACCTGGATGCCACACACATCTCATCTCTCCGCCACCTACCCCACCATCACTCTGTCGTCAAGTCGCTCTGTCGCTCTGAAGCTCTGTCGTGCTCCAGCCACCTGGATGCCAGACCCATCTCATCTCTCCGCCACCTACCCCGCCATCACTCTGTCGTCAAGTCGCTCTGTCGCTCTGAAGCTCTGTCGTGCTCCAGTCACCTGGATGCCACACCCATCTCATCTCTCCGCCACCTACCCCGCCATCACTCTGTCGTCAAGTCGCTCTGTCGTGCTCCAGCCACCCAGATGCCACACCCATCTCATCTCTCCGCCACCTACCCCACCATCACTCTGTCGTCAAGTCGCTATGTCGCTCTGAAGCTCTGTCGTGCTCCAGTCACCTGGATGCCACACCCATCTCATCTCTCCGCCACCTACCCTACCATCACTCTGTCGTCAAGTCGCTATGTCGTGCTCCAGCCACCCAGATGCCACACCCATCTCATCTCTCCGCCACCTACCCCACCATCACTCTGTCGTCAAGTCGCTATGTCGCTCTGAAGCTCTGTCGTGCTCCAGTCACCTGGATGCCACACCCATCTCATCTCTCCGCCACCTACCCTACCATCACTCTGTCGTCAAGTCGCTATGTCGTGCTCCAGTCACCTGGATGCCACACCCATCTCATCTCTCCGCCACCTACCCCACCATCACTCTGTCGTCAAGTCGCTATGTCGCTCTGAAGCTCTGTCGTGCTCCAGTCACCTGGATGCCACACCCATCTCATCTCTCCGCCACCTACCCCGCCATCACTCTGTCGTCAAGTCGCTCTGTCGTGCTCCAGCCACCCAGATGCCACACCCATCTCATCTCTCCGCCACCTACCCCACCATCACTCTGTCGTCAAGTCGCTATGTCGCTCTGAAGCTCTGTCGTGCTCCAGTCACCTGGATGCCACACCCATCTCATCTCTCCGCCACCTACCCCACCATCACTCTGTCGTCAAGTCGCTATGTCGCTCTGAAGCTCTGTCGTGCTCCAGTCACCTGGATGCCACACCCATCTCATCTCTCCGCCACCTACCCTACCATCACTCTGTCGTCAAGTCGCTATGTCGCTCTGAAGCTCTGTCGTGCTCCAGTCACCTGGATGCCACACCCATCTCATCTCTCCGCCACCTACCCCACCATCACTCTGTCGTCTAGTCGCTCTGTCGCTCTGAAGCTCTGTCGTGCTCCAGTCACCTGGATGCCACACCCATCTCATCTCTCCGCCACCTACCCCACCATCACTCTGTCGTCAAGTCGCTGTGTCGCTCTGAAGCTCTGTCGTGCTCCAGTCACCTGGATGCCACACCCATCTCATCTCTCCGCCACCTACCCCGCCATCACTCTGTCGTCAAGTCGCTCTGTCGTGCTCCAGCCACCCAGATGCCACACCCATCTCATCTCTCCGCCACCTACCCCACCATCACTCTGTCGTCAAGTCGCTATGTCGCTCTGAAGCTCTGTCTTGCTCCAGTCACCTGGATGCCACACCCATCTCATCTCTCCGCCACCTACCCTACCATCACTCTGTCGTCAAGTCGCTATGTCGCTCTGAAGCTCTGTCGTGCTCCAGTCACCTGGATGCCACACCCATCTCATCTCTCCGCCACCTACCCCACCATCACTCTGTCGTCTAGTCGCTCTGTCGCTCTGAAGCTCTGTCGTGCTCCAGTCACCTGGATGCCACACCCATCTCATCTCTCCGCCACCTACCCCACCATCACTCTGTCGTCTAGTCGCTCTGTCGCTCTGAAGCTCTGTCGTGCTCCAGTCACCTGGATGCCACACCCATCTCATCTCTCCGTTACCTACCCTACCATCACTCTGTCGTCAAGTCGCTATGTCGCTCTGAAGCTCTGTCGTGCTCCAGTCACCTGGATGCCACACCCATCTCATCTCTCCGCCACCTACCCTACCATCACTCTGTCGTCAAGTCGCTATGTCGCTCTGAAGCTCTGTCGTGCTCCAGTCACCTGGATGCCACACCCATCTCATCTCTCCGCCACCTACCCCACCATCACTCTGTCGTCTAGTCGCTCTGTCGCTCTGAAGCTCTGTCGTGCTCCAGTCACCTGGATGCCACACCCATCTCATCTCTCCGCCACCTACCCCACCATCACTCTGTCGTCTATTCGCTATGTCGCTCTGAAGCTCTGTCGTGCTCCAGCCACCTGGATGCCACACCCATCTCATCTCTCCGCCACCTACCCTACCATCACTCTGTCGTCTAGTCGCTATGTCGCTCTGAAGCTCTGTCGTGCTCCAGTCACCTGGATGCCACACCCATCTCATCTCTCCGCCACCTACCCCACCATCACTCTGTCGTCTAGTCGCTATGTCGCTCTGAAGCTCTGTCGTGCTCCAGTCACCTGGATGCCACCCCCATCTCATCTCTCCGCCACCTACCCCACCATCACTCTGTCGTCTAGTCGCTATGTCGCTCTGAAGCTCTGTCGTGCTCCAGTCACCTGGATGCCACACCCATCTCATCTCTCCGCCACCTACCCCGCCATCACTCTGTCGTCAAGTCGCTCTGTCGCTCTGAAGCTCTGTCGTGCTCCAGTCACCTGGATGCCACACCCATCTCATCTCTCCGCCACCTACCCCGCCATCACTCTGTCGTCAAGTCGCTCTGTCGCTCTGAAGCTCTGTCGTGCTCCAGTCACCTGGATGCCACACCCATCTTATCTCTCCGCCACCTACCCCGCCATCACTCTGTCGTCAAGTCGCTATGTCGCTCTGAAGCTCTGTCGTGCTCCAGTCACCTGGATGCCACACCCATCTCATCTCTCCGCCACCTACCCCGCCATCACTCTGTCGTCAAGTCGCTATGTCGCTCTGAAGCTCTGTCGTGCTCCAGTCACCTGGATGCCACACCCATCTCATCTCTCCGCCACCTACCCCACCATCACTCTGTCGTCTAGTCGCTATGTCGCTCTGAAGCTCTGTCGTGCTCCAGTCACCTGGATGCCACACCCATCTCATCTCTCCGCCACCTACCCCACCATCACTCTGTCGTCTAGTCGCTATGTCGCTCTGAAGCTCTGTCGTGCTCCAGTCACCTGGATGCCACCCCCATCTCATCTCTCCGCCACCTACCCCGCCTACACTCTGTCGTCAAGTCGCTATGTCGCTCTGAAGCTCTGTCGTGCTCCAGTCACCTGGATGCCACACCCATCTCATCTCTCCGCCACCTACCCCGCCATCACTCTGTCGTCAAGTCGCTCTGTCGCTCTGAAGCTCTGTCGTGCTCCAGTCACCTGGATGCCACACCCATCTCATCTCTCCGCCACCTACCCCGCCATCACTCTGTCGTCAAGTCGCTCTGTCGCTCTGAAGCTCTGTCGTGCTCCAGTCACCTGGATGCCACACCCATCTCATCTCTCCGCCACCTACCCTACCATCACTCTGTCGTCAAGTCGCTATGTCGTGCTCCAGTCACCTGGATGCCACACCCATCTCATCTCTCCGCCACCTACCCCGCCATCACTCTGTCGTCAAGTCGCTATGTCGCTCTAAAATAATAAAAATATACATTTCCTTAAAAAGTACTTTTTAAACCATAAACCCATTTAATATACCAGTATGATTTACCTATAGAACAAGAATTAGAAACAATCGAATCCCTCTGTTTCGGTAGGCTGGACCTTTTCCCCCATATAATATAAAAATCGTAATTATTTTTTAATTTAGGGGGATATGATTAAAAAAAACTAGACGTGATTTCAAACTAATATAATATATTCTACCAAAGATTAGGCATCATTGGAGGAGTGAGAGAGTACGGTGGGGTAAGACAGTAACGGCGCTCTGTTAAACAGCATAATTTATGTGTACAAGTTTTTGCGCCACATCAAAGCCTTTTACGTTACACCTCAGGCTCTCTACATTGAATATTATCGTTGAATTTAGCATATTGGTACTTGACTTGGCTCTCAAGTAAAGTTCAATCTAAATCTTTGTCGTTACTAGGCTGATATATTTCACATTATATAAATATTTTTTAAATATACTTGATGGTTCAAACAATACAATTTTCCTATATAGAATATATATCCTTTGATATTTTAATTATTATTTATTTTATATCATTCTGCTTTTATCTAAAGAGTATTATAGAATAATTAATTATGAAAATTGATATCGTCTATGTCGTTAGAAATTATTTGTTACTTCATAGTTTTTATGTTATGGTTATATCAAACCTAAAGTTGAATACGGGTTTTTAGTTTTGGGCAATTGTTATTCTAAGATACCACATAAATAAAAGTTGATTCTATTGATCGAAGTTTCCTACTAACTTAATTTATACCATGAATATTACTAAAACTTATCCATAATTGTGTTAACTAGCTGATAAAATAAATAATCAATGACAGAGTTAAGGTGTGAAGAAATTATATAGAAATCATGAAATGTAAATAAATAATCAATAAAACTGCTTTAGAAAAATTAATTAATGTAATCTAATTAAAGTAATCTTCTCTTTTAAATAAATCAATCTTTTAATCAAATGGAATACATCCATTGAACATGTTCACTTGATATACCACGGCCCCCTTTGCGTGACTCACTTCAGTTTCGTGAGAACATGAACATGGTGCACTCGCTCACCGAGTGAATCATGTTGATTTGAATCAAGCTCTGCAGTCTTCTGGTCAACAGCTAAAATAGAAAAAAAATAAGAGAATCTAAATTTAATTCTCACTTGTTCAATTAATTAATATTTAAAATTATTTGACTATATGAGTGAATAAATCTGCTATTTCTTGGAATTCACAGCGATGTGTGGTAGTACGGAAATATCTTGATTACAGAATGAAATGCGCCTCAGTGTTTAATAGGATACGCAGAGCGATGAGTACCTACAGGAGCTCCTACTCGTTTAAGTGGATTGCTTCAGAGGCATCGACGAGTTAACCGTTTAGATTTCTATCGTTCAGTCTAGCTCCAACTGAATTTCTCTGTAGCCTAAATTATAGTATTAAATAATATATTGAATAATCAAAATTGAATTATCAAAATTTAGAAGGAAAGGTAAATTTTAAAAAAATAAAAAAAACCTAAATTTAATTTCATATTTAAATTATTTAAAATATAACAGAACTTAACTATAATTAAACAATTATTTCCTAGAAATCACAGCGATTATATGACTGTCTATCACTTATTATTAACAAATAAAATACGACCCTCAAAGTAAAATTTATTTATAAAGTTCATTTTTAACTATTGGAAAGAGTCGACTTAATTAAGAGTACTATTAACATATGTGCAATAGACCTTTATGAATATGGAAGCAGATATTTTTTGGCTGTTGAAAAATAATGCATATACTAATTGTTTTAATTTAGGCCTACTCATATTTAATCAACATTTCAAGTTTCACTCGGATAAAAACTAACAATTAGTAATTATTAATTGAGAAACTAACCGGATAATAAACATAATAAAAATTAGGTTGACCAGTTAGTTAATTGGAACGCCAGGTGGGTCGGTGGTGAGGGTTAGCGCGGATGGCGTCGCGTCGCGTCGACAGGTCGTGTCGTCACCCGGGCTGGCTCGTCATCTGACATCCGGCCAGCATCTCACACTTCCGGCCAACGCAACGTCCGTATTCTTCAATATTAAGGAAATTCGTTGTTATGAAATATAATGTTACAGATAATACATGATCTAAAGTATAGTTAGTAATATGTAGTTTTATTATTTTGTAAAAATCTTCAAGATTAAATTGCTGTGGAAAAGGATTAAAAAAGCAAATAAATAAAAGGGGCGAACAGTAAGTGTTATTTCACTTATCAAAAGTAAAACGTAAGACAGCTTATTTGAGACGTAAGCTGCGCCACCCTGTCGTCTACAGAATAGTATTGTAATACTAAAGGTCCTCGGCAAGTTAGCTGACCATCGGACAACCATTCTGGACTTCGCCATTATCTAGTAGATTGAGAAAAGGTTAATTGAAGCATAGGGGTTTCCTTTGCCGTATCATTTTAAAGGTTGATACTTCTTATATAAAAAATCCACAAATATTGTTAAATCTGTTGATGCTACAATACAATTTAATACACGTGTTAACAAATTATTCCCAAATAAAGTTTATAGTAAAATATTTTCGAAAGGTTTGTTTGAACTTGGCATTCATTTTAGAGACCTGAAGTAAACCTTCTTGTTAAATCGAAATAAGAAAAGTTTCTTTTTCTTTTTGACCCATGTAACGCAATTTACAATAAAATAAAATAAACCCTGGTAATAAATGGCAGAAAATATTAGTTTTGGTGCAAAGCCGTCCAAAAAGTCTCCGAAAAACTGTTCAAAGGCGTTTTTTCTTACTTTTTTCTAATGTATAGTTTGATTCCAAATTAAATTTTATAGGTTATTATAGTAGGTAGGCCACATTAACAAACTAATAATAATAAAACAATATTAAAAGAGAGTGACCGCATTCAAGTTCTAAAGCGAGTTATAAATAATAAAAAATGAACTAAATTTACCCCGAAGCCCTTCTAACAGTAAGTATTTCTAAGAAATAATTTTACTTGAGATAAAAGCATTGTGGATCGCCCAAGGCAGTGAGCTGAGCGGGACTTCGACAGGTTGAAATATAGCCGATGGCGTTTACATTACAAATACCTTACTGTCCCTTCCTGCAACGGAGAGCTCTCCAGGTCCGGAATATTAGGTCGACGGCGAGCGAACATTGTTGGTGGTTCTGAAATCCAACTTAGTACTTTGAAATGATTAGTACATCAAAAAAGTTTAAATTAATACGGTTTAATTCATATTTAGTTTTTAATTTCATAAAAATAGGTTTATCTATATAATGTAATATCTTAAAAACCCGAATTCGTTTGTAGTTTTACCAAAGATTTCCTATAAAAATGAATTTTCAATCGTAAAAGTGTAAATTGATACGAAACAACATGTATAAATCCTTATAATAGTGTGAAAATAAAACCAATTAAAGATGTAACTAGTATTGATATTTTAAAAACAAACAGTAAATTTTTTGTAGTATATAAAATTTTGCCATGCACTCAGTTAAAAAGATTACAAATGCTTTAAACTAAAACGATGTTATTTGGATATTCAAAATATTTTTTGGTAATTTATTGTAAGCTTGCATATCTAAACGTTTGCAATACAAACTTAAAACTAAAAGTTAGCCTATAATATATTGGAATTTCAATTTATTTTTATTTTATTTTAACTTCAAAATCGTTAGTTAATATCGTGTTTTGTGTTTCAAGTTTTTGGTCTGCTCCCAAAATATACTGACTAATGCAAAATCTCTTCATTTTTTATTGTTGCCTTCCGGATTACTTTGCAATTATATTATACTAGAGGTTAAATACCTGAATTATCACTGTAATCCTTATCCCCCAGTAGTACAGGCTACAGGTTTCGACACATCAAAGGTGTCATTGTCGAGCCTAGGCGTGAAATTTTCCTCCTACGAGGTCGTCATAGTCTTTACAACACATTGAATACACTAAATACAAATAGACGCACATTTTACACAAACACAACAAAAACTGTATGGCCATTCGAGAATTATCTGTAGAGGGTATTTTTTATACTAATGATGGTTTACTGAGTTGGGGGTTTACTGAGGGGTTCATTCATAAACTTAAAGAAAAATATTATTCATTTAATTGAACGTAAGGAAGAAATCATATGATTCCTAAGAAGAAAATATCAATAATTGTGCCTTTTTAGATCAAACTCCATCTCTATCCTGACTTAAGCTGCATCACTAACTCAAGTTTTTCCTGTTTGTTCGCAGACACGTCATGGTTGTGCCAGTGGTCTCGACTAGTCTGCCATGGTCGCCGTGACTCTCTGCGAGTCATCGGACAACAGAGCACCGGCCGTCATCAAGCACACTCGCCTACATTCAAAATTACTTCATAGAAAGCTTTTACTAGCTTTCATACTACTTATTTTATTTAACGATTTTTCACTAATATTCGGCAAATCCATCAATAAACCCATTTCAATTCCGTCGTCAGAAGAAAATTCTTATGATACCCCAAGCGAAAGAGATAAATCCCGAATTTCTTTTATTCCCAGTGAAACCCAAATTTGGAAAAATGACCCCAATGCCAGTGAGGCAAACAGATTTGCTATTCATAGAACTTTGTTGACGACTATAAGACTATCAAAAAAGAACTCAAATCACACATTTCCGGGTAGAAAACGAGCCCCTTATGAAGGTTTTGACGACCATTTCATTTATGATGATATTGCTTTCGGGAACGCTAAAACCATGTCTTCCTCTTTCGAAGATGCTAACCCTTTTGAGGATAGTTTGCTTAAAAATTTTACTTTCCTCGAGAACGCTACGGTGGTCAACTCTAGCCTCGACTCCAACACCACGTCGACCGAGGACGGCTCCGACGCCATCTTCATGGGCATCATGTCCGTCGTGCTGGGCATCCTCATCCTGGTCACCGTCATCGGTAACTACCCCCCTCACTCATTACACATAGATTAAAGTACCTGAAGGTCGAGAACTTGCTCAGTTAACTTAAACGATTCTTCCTAGTAATATATTAGTAGCAAACGAAGAGTTAAAATGACAAGTATAAAAAGGCTTGTTTCTATTCAAGACGACTTTGTTCGCTTCTCTTGTACACTCTTCAGAAAGTTTTAATGCAGGCCTACGGGTGCTGCATTATAGGAAAGATTTTTTGAGCTTGATGTTAAATCTGTAACACGTGGATTCTACTTCTATGGTTAGTGTTGAGACTTAACCACAAGATTATAATTAATATTTGTATTTCAATCATATGTTCTTTTTAAATCATAGATAGACCATTCTTTTTTTACTTTTGAGTGGCAATAAATCATTAGAGTAAAAACCAGAGTACTTTTTTAATTAAAGCATTTGAGTATATTGAGAATTTAACAGTTAGCAACTGATTTCATCTTTCCTGATTCTTTTGTTTTTAAACTCAACTGAAATTCTACAAATAGTTTTTTTAAATTTTGTTCACTTTTATTTATATAACCAAATATATAAGTATTATAATAACTCTAAATATTGCTTATAAACAATTATAATTACCACTATAAAATGGTAGGATATAAAATTGACAATTTGTTGTTACTATTATCATTCAGTGATTAAAAGTAATTGTCTTCACTTGAAAATCTCATGTTAAGCCTATACAGGACCAAGTAGTTTGTACTTTGTCAGTTAGTCGAGTCAGCTGTTTTCATCATATACTTTGTTTTGATTTTTAACTATATAAAACCAATGCTAAAATGTTTAAGATTCCAATTAAAGATTTCAAAGAAATAAGATTTTCCTTGCATAGAAACCTATAAGAATTCAAATTTTATGACGTTTGCGAGATCCGTGTTCATGTATAAGTTACTCGTATTATAGAGTGGTATTTTACCATTTACAATAATATTATTAATAGTCCTATGATATCTACTATCCGCTATGATGTTTGCAATGTATATGATATTACGACGAATACACTATCCCATATTTTTGTGGTGTTATAATTTGTACTTTTTTATTCAAACACAATTTATGATTGATGGAAGATTCTACTAAGAGAAATCACTCTAATTACAAAAAAAACATTGATTCTAATTTGTATTAGACTCATCCGTAGGGAGAAACAGGTATAAAACATTAAAAATATTCATGTATGTAACTGTTAAATATAACCTACCAAAGCAACATCAAAGTTAAATATTTTGAATACACCGCAACCCAAATAAACTGAGTTAAGTCAAAGATCGAGGTAGTTATTTTATCTCTAGTAGTAACAATTGTACTACATGTGTATACAAGGGGCTATTCTCCGCGAGTGTTTTGTAACATTCGCTCTCGCCAAGTCCAAACAGAGAGAGAATGTGTCGTGAGTAAATAAATAAACCAGAGTACACGGGGTGGTCAAACAGTGAAGGTCAACAGGCTCAAAGACAGCACTAGCCTACTGTCAATTATTAAACACTTAGATGATTCACACGTACAATACCGTTTCATTTTGTAGATTTGTTGTAAAAAAGCTTGCGTCGTGGCGCTATTGACATATATTATGAAAGGGCGATAAAACTTGTTCATAACTATATTTCCTCCTTTAGTGAATTTCTGTTAACACGATTTTAAATCGAACTAACGGTAATACTTAAGCCCGAGAAAGTGTACGTATACGTTTCAAAGCCTCCAAAAGTAAAAAAACAATGTTCATTTAAAACCATATTTGTGTCCACTATCTCCATAGATATTGAAAGAGATGAGAGTGATTTCAATATATAGGGTCTTTCAGAACTCCTGGGCATTATTCCTGTACCAAAAACAAATATAAACTAAGTAACGTATTAATTCCGAAAGTTACTTACACAGCCCCCATTTCGGTTTTTACACATAATAATTTTGATTTCCATAACGGATAACTGTATTAAAGTCATATTTGGCTTGAATCTTTAACACACACATGTTCATTTCCGGGAAAAAATATTTTTTTCCGATGTGTATTTTTAAAATGGTAGCCATTTAAAAGTTTTATCTGTCATTTATCTGATCAATAATACAATTTTTTTAGGATCTGAAAAAAATAACGGAGTTATATTTATTTTTCTAAAGAAAAAAATCATTAATTTCGCTTTGCAAATTTAGGTTACGGTATTTTAAGAGAAAAATCAAAATAACTCTGTTATTTGTAGTCAGATATTTAGAAACTTGGTATTATTGTTTACATAAATTAATTTGTCAACGTTTTAGTCTCTTGTAAAGTATTTGTGAAATTTGCCGTTTTAAGGTATTTGAGTTTAAAAATTTAGAATGTCCGCCATTTTGAAATTACGCAAAGGAAAAATTATTTTTTCTGAAAATTAACATTGGTATAATAAAGATTCATGCTGAAACTGAACTGAATACAACCATCCGTTATGAAAATAAAAATTATTATGTGCAAAAACCAAATGGTGGCTGTGTGGGTACCTGGCGGCATATGGACATTATTATTAGCCTACCGTGGTATTTGTTTTTGGTCCAGGAATAATGCCCTAAAACATTGCCAGGGAGTTCTGAAACACCCTGCATGATAGTATTTGATATAGTTTAGAGATTATATGCAAAAAATAATAATATTTCTAGCGTAACTTTAATAATAAATTAGTAAATGGTGTAATGAGATATTAATATAAAAAGATGACGTTAGAAAAAAATATTGCAAAGGAGAACTATATAAACACAAATTAATACAAAAGAACTGATGTCATTGCATAATTTTCATGAAAATTATTTTATTTAAAATAGGCTAAAATGAATTAACAACGTAAAGAGTCTGAGGAATAATTTTATAAATTTAAATAAATTTATAAATAATTATAAATTTAAATAAATATTTATATAAATAAATAAATATTTAAATAAATATTTATATAAATAAATAAATATTTACAATTAATATTTCAAGGGTAAATTAATTGTAAAAGTTCAAGAATAAAACGAATCTTATTCAACATTTCAGTCTAGTCATAAAGAATTCCAATTATTGCTGAGTAAGGATATCACAATAAAAATATATAAAACTGCAAACCTGCTATTTTATATCTATTTTATTGATATTTGATCAACCCGACTTGGCTGTGGTCAACATAAACAACCGAGTAAAGATACAGACCAGGTTATCAAAAAACAATCGGTGACCTTATCTCCATATACCCAAGAAATAGAAAGTCTTAGAGCTCAGAATTGAAAAGAGTTTTTTAATCAGGAACGATCTAGAATTTATCAGAACACAATAACATCCAGTCACCACACATAGAACTTTATTTTGAAACAATTGTTAAAAAAAAAAAAAAATAGAATTATTGTGCATGGCTAGGCGTGATAGGAATTTAAAAATGATTAAATAAAATACAAGTTTTAAATAAAAATGTTCCTTTTTACGTGAAAAAATAAACCTTCAATACCTAATAGTAGTTAATGCTTAGAAGCACAACAATTAGGGAGATCTCAGATTATGTGTTTGCAGCCAGCGATTTGTATTTCGTGGTCAGTCGGAGCCCTTTGTTTAGTGGACAGCAGTGGTTCTAAATTACACGCGATCGATCACTTTGATTTGAACACAGCCATTAACACCAACTCTGATTGCAAACACTGATTTTAAGTGCTTTTAAAATAGTTTGATCCCTTTTATAAGGCTAATTTTGAAATATTATATCGCGCTTAAAACACAAGTATGTAAATTGGTATGTATGCAAAAAAGTATGCAAATGCAAGTATGCAAGTATGCAAAAAAGTATGTATAAAGTTTATGTTGTTCCTTTGTTAACTTTAGTTAACACATATTAAGGATATATATAGTATAAGCCAAGAAAGGATTTTGTATTACATCCATATTAACATTTAAAATACCAATCATAAATGTATACAGAGACTTGGGGAGGACTGGGATATTATACTTTAATTTTATGAAATATCATTAGGAAAATGATCACTTAGTTGTACAGTATGATAAGTAAATCAGCTTACATGTATGTGATTGCCAAAATCTCACACGTCGCATTTCCTGCATCTAAATAAATTCCTTTATTATACGTAATTTTTTATTTGGACACATTAATTTCTTTTACGTAAGTTTATCCTAGTCTGAACTGAAATCATTAGTCAAGTACTAAGTCTAATTTTCAATTGAGCTATGAAGTGAATGACTGTTTACTGAAATTAGGGACCACAATGCTGTTTAAAAAATTCGAGAAGAAAATAGGAACTTCATATCTAATTCTAATTGGATACTCATCACAAAAATAAGGAATAAAAATATTTATTATCTTTGTGATGAGTGGTGCATTACAATGAGATATGATTGAAACCATCAATACAATTACATGCCGTAAATAATGAAATAAGAAATTGTCAAGATTTTACAACTAGTGGGGTAACTCTGTTCCATACGAGGCCAGAACCTGAAAAGGTCACTTAGGGACCTCAAAAAAGGTAATGGATTGTATCGAACATAATTAACTATGACCCCATGATAACTGGATAAAAGGTCTGGAACAAAAATCATTTTAAAATTATTATTGAATATTACCATCATACATACTGAGTTTGTGTTTTTATTACGGTAGCCTATTTCCTTGGGTTAGTTTACAAATACTAGGTAAAATCTTCCCCTCTTGAAATGATGATTATTACTTTTAGAAACTCTTTTATCATCGTCAAGAAGATTAGACTTGTTTAGCAAAAAATAAAAAATAAATAAATAAAAAATAAATAAAATAAAGAAAATTATAAATGCCCAGGATTTGGGTATTTATATCGATCTTGGTCAGAAGTAAAATGCTAGTGGGGATCAAATGAAACATTTCAAATAACACTTTATTATAATTATACTATCCTTACAGGAAAATAATTGCAAAAATACTACTCAATCTTCTATAAATTTTATAAAAATTATAAGCACCCAATATTCGGGTATTTACCCGGGCCTGGGGTGAATTTCCAATTTATAAATACCTACCAGTTGGGTATTTACCCGGCCCTCATCACTGCCTATATTTCAACTTGTCTTATGATTGTACTCATCACCAGGTTTCAAGTGAACCCCGACTGGCTGTCAATCTCTTACCATGTTCATGATGGATTGTTCTCTGGAAGTTTGCCTTCTGTGAACAATGATAATCTGTAGTACCTACAGTTAATGTATAATTTACTATAGTCCTATTTAAATTTTCATGTCATACCCTAAACTGATTTTTATAAGGAGAAAGAGTTAATTGAAGTTATAAACAATCTAAAATACAATAAGTATTTATTTGCGATTATTTTAAATTATTACATTTATTAAAAAAAGGAAGAAAATGTGAGGTGTGTAAATCTAAAAATCATGAACCGGCTTAAAAATGTTTATTCCGGTGACAATGCTATTCTATTCAAATTATTATGATGGCCTATTTTGGTTTCACTTTAAAATTTTCGTAAAAAGTGACGCAATGCCAGCCTGTTGAAATAGGGAATTCCCCAGAGTATTCCAAAGTATTACTCTAAGAGAAATCAGTTTGAATTATCACAGAACATAAAAGCAGAGTGTCATGAAAGCATGGGTTCAAAGCTGTGTAACTATTGACTTTGCCCTGCCTCTACAGTCTTCAAACTATGCTGTATTGTCGGTCTAAATGTGCCCTTAAGGTGGGCCGAGTCCTACAGGGGAATTAATGACTCGTCAATAAATATAGGTTACTCTCCTAGGTTACACAATAACAGGCTGCAAAGTCAGTTAATAGTTAACCCAAAAATTAATCTAATCCATCTAAAAGCCAATGAATAAGATCGACTATTAAATATAAGTTTAAATGTTAAAGTGTTTAGATAAGAAGTAAGTATTTCCAACCATACAATTGTAAAAAAACTGTCTACTGTATACGAAGATTTGCATTATAAATGTTGTTTACCGCTTGCACAGCAAAAATAATATAAATATTAATCTGATTAGAATTCGTATATTATCTAACATCAACGTACTTAATAATTTACTGCAAAGATATAAACACTAAATTGTATAACTTACATAATAATAATTAACAATTTAAATACAACCATTAGCAAAACTTAAAATACTCGTAATTGTGTGTACAGCGAATGAAAATATAAAAAGTGAAGAACAACTAAAAAGCAATTTTAATGGTCTGCTACTTTATTTCACGTTCATTAAACAAATCCTTTATAATCAATGAGGGGTAATTGTTTTAAGTGCTCTTGATTCCAGTTGAATGAAAAAACCTTTTTGTTCAACATGTGATAAATCACCCTTTGTTGTTAATTGAGAATGTCTTTGTAATGATTAAATCGCGGATTAATTAGACTTTTTAATGTGATAATTGATTTGGGTTACTAGGAAATGGACCGGAAATAGAGGGGTAGTTTGTAGTTTTATTCCTGTTGCTTACTGATAACAATTCCATTCATCGTTATATTTAAAATATTGCCTTTCACAAAATTTATGTTCAATTATTGACCCGTCACGCGTTGCTGTTAATTAAAAATAAATGCTTATGACAAAAAATTTTACAAAACGAAACAAAACTATTTCAAAGAACTTTTAATTATGCTAATACGGATGAGGGTTTGAGGGAAATTACGTTTCTCCGGTCTATAGGTATTGGCGGTGTAATAAAATATAAATTAATCCATGAAACCCAGCAATATACTAGAGCTCCAAAGAAAATATTGAATTAATAGCGTAGCCTATATTTGTTGCTTGAAATCGAGCACTTTATCAAGGTTACTATTATTGTTTACACACTTTTAATGTAGTTCCTCAACCAGTGTATCCTCAGTGGTTTAACATGATCTTTTTTGTATGAATGGACAGGTGCTCTCGCTCGTGTGGTGTGTTTACTCGTTACAGCTCTAATACTTAAAAATCTTTTAATTTCCTACTAATCAAATGGTGGAATAAAGAACTTGATGGGCTTGTAGGTTCCTTCCGCTTGGATAGATTCACTTTGAGCTACATCCAATGACACAGAAACCATTAAAATCGGTTGAAAACTGTAGTCATTTGAACAAAAAAACCCTCTTCTATTAACTTCTATAGTTAATATAACAATAAGTTAATATAGTTATTTAACAATATCACATGTGCATTGTTAAGGATTTTAAGTTGAGTTCTAAACCAATAGCACCTGAATTAGAATTAATGCGACTGTACGTAACCACCCAAAACTATATTTACAGCTGTATAAAAAAGCTCAACCTAGTATCAATGTTATTTAAAGGGACATTTTCAAATTTCAATGATTGTGTACCTTTGTTTTAGGTTTGTTTTAGGATTATCATCATTTTTTGGCGGAAACAGTTACAGAACAAGCCCTATCCAACGACAAAAATAACTTGAAAATCTGTTTAAAATTATAGGAGGAGTCCAATTAAAAAAAATTTAGCTAATTAAATAAGTATAGATTAGATCATGACAAAGAAAACTGCATTATGTTACTAGTTAACACAATTTATTGTACCCATAATGACATGTAAAGAAATACAGTACATTTTGAATACTATTTACACATTAACTGGATAATATTATTTACCAAATTAGTACCATATTATTGGGATAACTATTCATCGAAATTAAATTAAATATGATAAAACCTTCAATTACAATGTACTTAACCTATACCAGTGCTGCATTCGTTTGTATTCATACTTATCGAGCTATAACACATCAGTTTATGTAGTTATGTGGCCTGTTACAAATATTTTGTCTAAGAATAACATTGGAACTTGCAACGCCTCTCGGGTGGAACCGTAATTGATTTGAAGAATGAAAACATGCCTATCTTTATCCATGCATATAAACTATAATTGTATGGAATTAAACCCAAATTGGTCGAATAGTTCTCGTGCGCATTAAGGATATACATACAAAAATACAAAGATACATACATTACTTTAAATATATATGGAGTATTTATAGATTTAATCTGTAGAAAGCTAATTAAACACATAGTACATATAGTCCAGTAAATATGTCAGAAAATACGGGGTTGCTGTGCAAAAGGTCGGGTAGTTCTGATTTTTTGATATGTTGTTAGTGTTGGGCCCATTACATAAAATCCAAGTTTTCGACCTCGAGGTGCGACCGCGCGCCACGGGGCGCGCCACTTGTTACTAAAATATCGAAATTTTTACAAATCCTAAGTTTTTTTTGTCTATATCGCTAGCGAATGATTTTAAAGAAAATATTACATTATGGTATTAAAGGAGGATAAATTTGTGACATTTTAAGCCCAACAACACATATGTAGTGTAATTAATAACCGAAATACAGACGTTCAAAATAAACCAATTTCCCAAAGATCAATTAAATTAAAGTTTTTTATTTTTTTATTTTTTTTCACTATATAGTTGTTTCAAGCAAATGCTGTATAAATTTATGGTGTTTTTATCTTATGTTCTTCTTCTTGAAGTTCTTCTTGAAATTTCACTGGAAATTGAATATAATCTCATGGGACGAATTTAAATTTTTTCGTCGAATATGTTCTGCACCTTTTGTGCTCTTTCAGTAACAGCAGATGGATGTCCATCAAAGACTACGGTGATGCTGAAGCCATAATGTGTTTGTAAGTATGCCACATAACTCTTGGCAATCTCTCCAAAGATCTTATTCCGCTTCCAAACTACTTTAACCGATAAACGACCAAGAATTACCAGCCAATAAAATTTTTTAATTTTGAAATTGTTATAAACGATTTTAATGAAAAGTTAAAATGCCTGGCATTTCCGGATCTGTTGTTCGATTGAGGTCGGGTATGCGGCATTGTGTTCTGTTAAGTAAGACCTTTAATATGAGGTACATATTGTCCTATGCTTACATTTAAGATTTTCTTGCGACTCTTAGTGGGCCGTCCCCCACTGGGGCTAAAAAACCACATTGTACCACAAAATGAAGTACTAAAGGCCAAATATGGATGTTTTAAGTTCCATTCCTCTAAGTCATCCCTTATAGAAAAAATAAGAGTGGAAGACATTAAAATACAATAATGTCTGTACTGAAATGCTGCAAAGAACAGAATCTTTTTTCACTGTCACCATAAAATAAAATACATTGTGCCATTTTTTTAAATTTTTAAAAATTGTGTCATCAATTGTGTCGATTTTGCCACAAAATTTTAAGGTTTTTGTAATAAGTGGTAATGACAATTGTTGTAACAAATTTTATTTGGAACAAAATAGAAGCAATCACTTCGATTGCTTTTCCCCTTAAGAGTCATCTTCACCCCTGGGCCAGTAGTCCATTGTTGCACAGTCGGCAATGTTAATCATACGGCTTTTATGCTAAAACATGGTCTTGTATTCCCCGGTTTCGGACGCCGTTTTTTCAACCGATTTTCTTGAAACTTGGTAAGTGTTTAGTTAAATAGTTATAATATGTCGCTCATACCTCGGAATTTTGAAAATTTAACAAATATTACTTTCTGTGACGTCGCAAAGTAACTCGATTTTCCTTAGTAATATTTCAAAATTTAGTAAAATTTAAAAATTCCGAGGTATGAGCGACATAGTATAACTATTCAAATAAACACTTACCAAGTTTCAAGAAAATCGGTTGAAAAATGGCGTCCGAAACAGGGGAATACAATACCATGTTTTAGCATAAAAGCCGTATGATCAACATTGCCGACTGCGCAACAATGGGCTACTCGTACAAGGGGTGAAGATGACTCTTAAGAAACTGTAGTTGATTTCTAACATACTGCAACTTTAACTTTAAAGGGGCGTAGGGCGGAAAGCTCAAGGGGGATTTTTCGGGACTTTTGGGAAAATACACACCTTATACCTTACACCTTGTACCTTTAATCTATCAACTGTGAAAAATTCAGCTACTCCGAAATTACCTCCGACACGAACCTATTTTGACTGGGCTATTTAGTTATTTTGTTTGAAGGTCTTTATTTCGGTAATCATTTACGCTACATATGTGTTGTTGGGCTTAAAATGTCACAAATTGATCCTCCTTTAATACAATAATGTAATATTTGCTGTAAAATTATTCGCTAGCGATATAGACCAAAAAAACTTAGGATTTGTAAACATTTCGATATTTTAGTAACAAGTGGCGCGCCCCGTGGCGCGCGGTCGCACCTCGAGGTCGAAAACTTGGATTTTATATAATGGGCCCAACACTAACAACATATAAAAAAAATCAGAACTACCCGACCTTTTGCACACCAAAATGTATAATTTTACTGGACTAATATAATACATCTCAAGTATACAGTGTGTTTGGTATTTAGTATCAAATAATTTAAGGGCTTATTATGCATATAAAATGAAGCAAAAATATGCAGTTATATCTCAATCCACCTTCCAGTAATTTGTGATTTTTTTTCAAATTACTTGCCGATAAAAATATAGGTTTTTGTCACCTTTTATAAAACTTATTGACACTTTTACTTAACATAACACAAAATGTTTGTGAAAAAATTTGAAAATATCAAATGACTAATACTGGAAGGTGGAGTGAATTAAAACTGCATTTTTGTTTCATTGTACATGCATTACAACAACTTAAATTTTCTTAAGGTACTGAATACCAAACCTCCTGTATATTTGAAATATTATCATAAGTTGACAAAAATTTATTCAGTTGTAAAGAAACAGCGAATAATCATAATTAATTTCATCATGATGGTAAATTTTCATTTCAGCCGTTCATTTTACTCAAAAATTTTATTATTAACCTACATTTGAATAACCTACGATAATGATTTAGACAATTGATAAATACCCTTCCTTGTAAATAAGGCTTTAGGATTTTGAACATTTAAAATTTCTACTAACAACCATTTTGTTTGCAATTTTTAACACACATTTCAAATATCCAGTTACTTAGTATCACGTGCTTGTGAATTTATAATCTGTTCCATAGGTATATAGTACTGTATTCCGATATTTACATAAGGAATTATTCTATAAGTATTAAAGGTTAACTGATTAATGTTAACACTATGGTTAACGATATGATTATTCTATTAAATGCAATTAAAATTACTATAGTTTTAGATTTATCTCCTGATGCAATGTGGTACGAAAAATACGACGTTATCGTTTGAATTAGCGTTCGTTTTGGTAGAGTTAACATAGTTTTTAACTCCATGAACGGAACGACGAAAAACTAGGGTATGTATATTTCTCTTTACATTTAGATTGTTAAACATAAAAAAAAACTGATTTAAATGATAAAATTAAAGGTACAGAAACACTAGCACCGTTTTGGGGTTACTCATTTAGTAAAATATCCGTAAAGGGCCACGAGACGCAAAGAAGTTAGGGACCATTCCTGTAAATAATCTAGTGCCAATTAAAATTGTCACAATCATATATTACTAGGAATCTCTTCATTAATCTATCTTCTTATTTCTATAGAGGTTTCGTCTGTTACGTCCCTTTTTTTCTCGATCTACTGAACCGACTTTTAAGATTGAGGTGTCATTTTAAAGCTTAGGTTATACCGCAGTGACGAATCGTTATTAAAAAGGTCATATTGTTTCGGGCTTCGCCCTCCTCGCCTTTGATTTATTTCTAGAGGGTGCTTTAAAATGTTTACCGACTTTTATTGCAAGTTCTTTAATGTGAATTGTAATTTAACAGCTAATTACCTTCAGATGAATTTTAAAAGCCAGATAGTACACAAAAATAGATCTCTGTCACTTCATAATCAACATTTACGTACTGTAGGTGAGTTTAACTTTCAGAATCATAAAATGCGCAATTTGCGCACGGGTCACCTAGTTTTTTCCAAATTTGTATGAGTAAAATGGAAAACCATACTTTTGCCACATCTCAAGTATATATTTTGTTATACTTGGAATAGTATTTTTACTTTACAAGTATCGCGTCGTTTAAAGAGTTAAACGTGATAAAAAATATATATACATAGTTCTTCACATTGATTCATTCCACTATTTACATAATATGTGTATGTAATGTGCATGGTAAAAAATCAGTTTTGAAATAAACCGAGATAAATTTGGTTGATATGCAGAGAAAAGGTAAGTTTCGCACAATTCGGAAGCACAAAAGACAACAATGTTGGTGGCAGCAGGGGAGTGGCCGCGGGCTGCACTGTTATTATTCCGCCACTGTTTACTTTACTGAACCCGCAGTTTCATAAGAGAAATATGGCACTTATTCTCTGATCGGACAATTCTTTTTATTGTATTTTACATCGAATGACACTCATTCAGTGCAGAGATTCCTAATCAATTACGTGAATAATCCCTTAATCAGAAATTATAGAGTGTTAAACTTGTCATATTACGATTACTATTAATTGAAGTAATCCAGACGGCAAAGTTCAAATTAGATCAAACCTTTTACTAAGGTGGACTTAAAGGAATCCACAAAGGAGTTACAAAATAAATGATAAATGGTAATCAAATTAGAAGAACCCCACTTCGTAGTTTATGCAGATAAATCTGCTATCGTACAGTACTGAACAATCTGGTGCTCAAACAAATAATACAGTACTATACTTCACAATATTGATGAATAGTTTTAGAGTTCGTCACGCTAACCACAATGTACTTGGCAGTCATCCAGAGCAAAAAAATGTACTGTTTAAATCAAAACAGAATATGAGTATACTCTCCACAAGATGACGATGATTCCTTATGCAAGGACAAGGAATACAGTTGCAAGAGAATTTTTAAGTAATGGCGTCAATAAAAAAGGTTCCTAAAATAAAATGAAAAATGAAAAAAAAAAAACCTGGATAGAACTATTTCCAAGTAATATTTGGTCCTATTTACAGTATTCACTACTTCCACTAAATAGTTTTGGCGTAGAAAATAAATAAGGCCATCCGGCTAGCCTAACGACTTCGGTCCTGCGGGTAACGGGATCGATGCCTGGGATGGAAACAAAAAATTGGTTTAAACCGATTTCCTTAAAAGCGTTTTTGTTATACTTTTACACGATAATTTATACACTATTATACAGTAACTAGTATTACGAGTATACAAGTTGTTCGAAATCGAGCAATTTATTTTTATACAATACAAATGTTACTTTTAGCTCTAAATAAATGGCATCCGACCAATCCAATATTGTGAATATCTTTAATCACCCAAACTACACGTACTTACAGCTGATTATTAACATATGTTTAAAATGCTTTATTCAATCCCAATGTTATTTAAATGGGAAATTTTGAGATTTCAATGGTGGATAGCGCCTTTATTTTTAGTCTGATTCTCTTCAGTTTTTGGCGGAAACAACTACAGACTAAGCCCTATCCAACGACACCAAAAACTTGAAAATCGGTTGAAAATTGTAGGAGGAGTTCTCAAGACAAAAAAAAACCCTTAGAGTATTAAATGAGTATAGATTAGACTAGCTGTTGCCCTTCACGGCTTCGCCCGTGATTGAATTTATTTTATAGGTAATACAATCGTTTTGAAGAGCAACGAAATCTACTTCCTTGAGAATGACATTGGAACAATGAAGTAGTGTGAATGGAGCTCTGAAGGAATTCCGCAAAACCTGTTCTTAGAGAGAAAAGGTTTCTTAAATAGAAAAGGCCCAAACCTATGAGCCAATAGGAACGACCATGTCAAATTTCAACCCCGTAGGCTCTACAGTCATATTGAAGACATGTGGGTCGTAGCCCTAAAGAACATTAAACAGTACTTTTGCAAAACTGTTTCAGTGAACACCTATTAGCAAACCGGAACCTTTACGTTATATTTCAACCCGTAGGATCTATAGTAGATTTGAGAATTTGTGGGGAGGAGCCCTAAAAAAAATTGGCAACATTGTTTCTTATTGATCACCTATGAACAAAAAGGAACGTCCATGTCAAATTTAAAACACGTTGGCCCTTGATTAATTTTGAAGTCAGGTAAGGTGGAGCCCTAAAGAACTACAAAAACTATATTTACAAAACCATTTCGTAGTGAGCACCTGTTAGCAAAACGGAACATCCACGTTAAATTTATACCCCCTAGAATCCATGGTAATCTTGAGGTTCTATGGGGTGGAGCCCTAAACGAAATTTTTCAAAATTATTTCTTAGTAAGTAACTATGAGCAAAGAGGAACGTCCGATTCAAACTTAAACCCCGGAGGCCCAACAGTAATTTTGAAGTCCTGTGGGGCGGAGCCCTAAAGAACTTGGAAAACTGTATTTGAAAAATTGTTTCTTAGTGAGCGAGCACCCGTGAGCAAAGAGAAACGTCCATGTTAAATATCGACCCCGGAGACCCAAAAGTAATTTTGAAGTCCTGTGGGGCGGAGCCCTAAAGAACTTCGAAAACTGTGTTTGCAAAACCGTTTTCTTAGCACCCATGAGCAAAGAGAAACGTCCATGTCAAATAACGGCCCCGGAAGCCCTAAATTAATTTAAAGTCCAGTAGGGCGGAGTCCTAAAGAACTTCGAAAACTGTATTTGAAAACCGTTTTTTAGTGAGCACCCATGAGCAAAGAGAAACGTCCATGTCAAATATCGACCCCGGAGGCCCTAAAGTAATTCTGAAGTCCTGTGGGGCGGAGCCCTAAAAGGTATGTTTAAAGCTCTTTTTTGAGCACCTAAGAAAAAAGAGATCACTCCAAATTTCAACCGTGCAGGTTTCCTAATTCGTATTTAAAATTGGCCATGCGGATAGCGTTATATTAAAATTTCGAAGGCCTGTGGGGCGGAGCCCTGAAGGAATTTTGTTAAATCATTTCTTAGTGAGCACCTAAGAGGCAAGACGAACCTGTGTTTAATGTTTCAAGTAAATACGTTTGGTAGTTCCTGAGATTTCATGATGAGTCAGTCAGTAATCACTCCCCGACAGGTTTAGCTTGGTCGCTAAGCTCACTCGCCGCAACTATCCTCTACAGTAGTTTCTTATTACCAATCTCCCCGCAATAATTTGAATCAGAACAGCTGTTTACAAAATTCATATTCCTATGTAATCATATGTTCCAATACAAAAATGTTGCTTCCATAAGAATAACATGGGAACTTTGAAGACGTGTGGGGCGGAGCCCTGAAGGAATTTTCAAAAACCGTTTCTTAGTGGATGCCTACACCCTAAAAGGAACGTCCATACAAAATTTCAAGGTTCTAGGTCTAGTAGTTTAGGCTGTGCGTTGATACGTGAGTCAGTGGTATTTGACAAATATATTGTAGATTATATTATTAAAACCACTCAATTAAAATGCCTTTGGTGTGGACATATAAAATGTAAAATATCTTGTAAATAAAAATAGGGATTGTAGGAGTAAATAAAAAACAGGATGTAATCCTAATTAATGCTCGGTAGAAACGCTATACGTTCTCAGTAACAACTGAATCGATCTTCGTGATTTATGAACCAAAGAGTATATTTGCAGCTTTCTCTTAAAATACACCATCATCTATGGGAAATCACCCAACTCCTAAAACTTCAAAGATTTGGGTTAGTGCAATTCTTTTTTTTATGTGGGCGTTTAAGTTTATATTTAGGGATATTAATTCTGTAGTACTAAAAGTTTTAACAGAGTTAGATGGGTAAACAAATTATTCCCAATAATAGGGATCAAATGAATGAAATATAACAAGTAAAGGAACATGTAGAGCAGTTGGTTTTAGTATGCTAATTCTCCCCAAACTATTACTATTTATAAATATAATATGATAGAATGTATTGGTCTACAAATAAACGATCTTAGTACAGTAAACAATCAACTTTTATTAAGTTTAAATGACAAACAAACAAATATTTGAAAATTAAGGGGTTAACAAAATAAGGTTGGCACAATTTCTGGGGAATATTTAATTAATTGGATGTTTATAAATAGTCTTTGAGTGTCTTTAATGATCCGGCCTAGCTACAGTTGGTAGATATGTTGACTCTTAATATCAGGGGGTGTTGGATGGTGGGGACATTCTCTTGTAAAATTTCCAAAATATTGAATATAAAATAATTATTCTTGATATTGATTTTGATTCTTAATTATTCAGAAATTAAATTTTGATTGGTCTTTGATGAGATTAAACTAACAAAAATTTGTCATTCAGTCTAGGTTCAGTTGTAGGCTATCACTATTTGAATGGAAATTATAATTTAATCTTCTTGAAAAGGTTGGAAAGTCTATTGATTTAATAAATTTAGTCTCTTGGTAATGTACTAATCAGTTCATTGAGCTACTAAATTCACTGGATAGGCTTAGTCTGTTGTATGGATGGAGATTAACAATATTTAGTTCTTTACCAATAACCACTTCTTCTTTGGCCAAATAACAAAGGGAATAATGCTAGTGGTATTGGCTCTTCTTCCTAATACAAAATTTGGGATTGATTAGACCCAAATACTGATTTATGGGATTAATTTTTGATTGGGATTGGGACCCTGTTTAAAGGTGAAGTTAACACAATGAGGCCATAATTGCAAGAGAGAGAAATTGGAGTTGATGCTCAGCAACAATGTAGTGATCATATGTTTAGTCTTCAGGTCGTCATTCTTCCTTTGGAAACATATGACACTTCACGGAATTTATTTCTCTATTTTAAAATCACACTATATAAAATTAGAATGACCATGGTTATTTTGAATATTAAATTTGGTGTGTGTTTGAAGTAGTTTTGTTCACATTAGGCTATTTTTAAGTAAATAGTTACTGAGACTAGGCTATAATTATTTTTAGGTGGGTGATGAAGTGATCAATATGAATATCTGACATCATTATTATAATAGGCCTAATTAATATCTATGACGGGTAAGTTAAATACAATATATATTCTTTTATAATAAATAATTTTATAATTATAATAAATAATTAATATAATAATAATTTTATAATAAATAATTACATAATATAATAAATAATTACATTTGGATCTGGGTTGAATTGTTTATTTATTGGTTTATTTGCCAACATAATTTGTGAACTGTTGCAAGTATTGAAACCATCCCTATAGCGAAGCATGGCTATTGATTGAGCATAATGTTTTGCAATACATGTATTCATGTTTTGTTAGACTAAAAGCAAACAATTATTTATTTAGGTCACTAATTACAATAATATAAACTAGGTCATAACTTGAATTTGAAAAATCTGGACTTTGTGAAACCGATGAAAATATTACTAACAAATTTCTTATGAATGATGCCAACGTGTAAGGGTCATTTCACAAACTAAAATATATCTTGAAGTTTGGCTACTGAACTACTTGGTGCACCAAGCAATAACAACTTGTGTCTATTTTGATATGTAATTTATAAAATACTATTAATTGCAATCAAATGTATTTTATCGGGCTTTAAATTTCATAATGAAACATAAGAATGTAGACAAAAAACAATTATGAAAAAAGAAGCTTTCTAGATTTAGGCTAGCTTAATCTGGTTTGGTGTGTGCAATCTGAATAGCTCAAAGGAATTCGCCGGTAAGAGATTAACATCAAAACCTAATTTTTCTTATAATTTCACTATATACTTCATCCCACGTTTATGTTTACATGGTTACACTTTACTGTTTAATTTTTTTTCGTTAGCACTATAACATTCGATAATTTAAAAGTAATAAAAATATTAAAAATAAAACATTTTACTCTAAGATAAGGTGGGTTTAATTAATAAAAATAATAATTCCATAAAACGTGCATACGTGCCCTATTTATGAAACTAAGAGCAGGAAATAAGAAGAATTCTTCTTTACTATGTTCTCAAAACCAATACGAATAAGAGTACGTTAATTGCGGTAGTTATTTTTAAGTTAAAATTTATAAATAAAGTGTTTAAAAGATAAATAAGAGAAGATAAAAACTCACTGGATTAAAACACAATTTAAAACATGTGGTTCGTTGAAGTATAGATTGGAAAGTTTTCCATCAAAATTCCTCACAAATGTTATCTGTTGATGTTACTCAATTCCCAGTTTGCTTTCAAAACAAACTCTGCAAAGTAAATTTCCATAATAATGACTCAGCCACAATTTCCCATATGCTCAACCGAAATGTTTAGTTTTTCTTTGATTTTTTTTTTTTTTTAATAGAATTCTTTATGCTTGTTAAATTCAATTATAGTATAAAGCTGAAAGTAATTGCATTTATGCTATGTAGTAATTTTTTAATAAAAGCTATAGTTGTGTTTACCTTTTCGGATTAAGAGATATTTTCTCACACCCGTATTTCTACAGTAATCTTACTTTAATATAGATCCGTTATAATATATGAGAACTAATTAGTGGTTATTTTTCATCGAATATAATTTTATATTGTGCGCGAAGTATTGTAGTAATATTTTTTTTGTTTTCTTTTGATAAGACGGTGACTGTGAAAGATTCAGGTCAAGATGTGATACGGAGTAGGACGAGTTTCATCTGCATGCACCTGACCCTGTCCTGAGTGTTATTATTAGCATATAAACATATTCCTTATAATAAGCCTTCTTTCAGACCAGAGAAACCACCCGCTACAACTTTAGAAATAACGATATTCTTACTATTCCTTTTCTTAAAACAGCCGATTTTGAGAGAGACAAAATTATTTTTAATCCATCAAACATTTCAACGCCCTACCCTAATTTTTTCAAAAATTAGGGTAGGACTTTGAAAACAGAATCAAATGCGTGCCGATGCAGGTCGAATCTTAGGTCATATTTGTTGGAGAAGGAGCATTATAGCGTCCATGATTACTTGGATTGTGTATAAGAACTTTTATTTTTAGACAAATCATTTTATTTTCATTATGTAGTGTATGTGAATGACGATTGGTAATGATTCTCGATTCTTGATCCTATTTCATTGACGATTTTTTATACTTTAGACTTTTAGTGTGTAAAATACATTTAGTTCAATGAACTAATTTTTTCACGTGTCTTTCCTGAAGTCTGGTAAAAAAAGGTATTCATTGCTAGACTGTACAGTTTTTGTCAGTTTTAAAATTGTATTTGCATAGGATTACTATATTTTAATGGATTTTATAGCATTAGTAAAATATAACAACAGAAGACTAAATTATTTTGCAAACTCGGCACTATAACATCAATAATATAATAGGCCTACCTTTATACTATTTTTTTAACCGGTACAATATTACAACACTTCTTTTAGTGTAAATTGTTTTGAAACATGAGCAAAAAAGATTAGATGGTGTATCATTTTTTGCGTAGAACGTAAACCGATGATATATCTCATATACCGGTCGATGTTTGGTTTTTTTAAAAAAAAAAAAAACAAAATCGGTTAATTAAACTAAATGGAACGATAAATATTATGTGTAAGATTTGAACTCAGAAACGGTTTTCAAGTTCGGGTTTACCTACTAACTTTAATCAATTCTCTTTAAATCAATGATAATCCACATCCTAGTTTTTCTGCATTCATTCTATATTCAAAATGCATTCAAATTTTGTTTAAAAAAAAACACTTTAGGAATGTAGGAGAATTCGATTGAATAGTTTAAGGATATTAATTTTTTCATTTTATATGATTATAAACATTGCATGGACAAAAGTAGTTTTTGTTCTCGTTTATCCAATTTCCTTCATCTATGGTATAGCTCACATATATATCTTTGGAAGCTGGAGCGTAGATACAGGTTGATGCACATAGGCACAGTTTACAACTTCATTATACTTTATTGATTTTATCTTTAATATAAAACCACTACAAATAGACTTCAACTTTTCAGACTTTTCAGTACATTACATAAGACAATTTTGTTAGGATTCTACTTACTTAATGTACAAGCACTATGACGGATTATTTGAGAGTGTAAACCACAGAAGTTTATTGACAGGTGGAATCCACACTCCTTGACTTGTTACTATATTTTGCATGTTTTATACAGGAACTTACCGAACACATTGAAGTTGACACTTGCTCTTTGTCCATTTACAAAAAGCGTGTCAAACTGTGGATAATTCAAACTGGCAGGGTAATTCATTGAACTACTCATTGAGTAATTCATTGAAATACTCATCTCATCATAATACAGATCATGAATTAGAGCAGCTGACAAGTGCTGAATGGAGCAGGAGCGAATGTGAGAGTGTGTGTGTTCGGGAGGGAATGAGATAGGAGGGAGAGAGAGGGTGTTGTCTGGGCAGGATTTGTTGTTGGGTTTTGGATTTGTCCGTCAGTCAGCCATTAAATGATTAGATAAAAATTAGGGAGCTTCCATTGGTATATGCAGCAGAATGACTCATCCTCACGCACAGGCTTGGCTTATGTGAGGATTATATTTCATTTACAACTAATGTAATATTTCCCATAAATTGTATATACTGTCTGAAGAAATAAATTATGTTTTGATTGATTGATTGACTGTCCGGTTGGGTTGACAGCAGTGGTTTGCTGTTGCAGGCAACGTGTTCGTGATCGCCGCCATCTTGCTGGAGAGGAACCTGCAGAACGTAGCCAACTACTTGGTCATGTCGCTGGCCGTGGCCGACCTCATGGTGGCCTGTCTGGTGATGCCGCTCGGCGCTGTCTACGAGGTAACCCCCCCCCCCCCATCACCACCCGATTAGTCAATAGATACAATTCGTTCAAAAATAATGTCGAAAAATAAGTTTTCACATAAGTTTAAGGTGATGTGATGAAATGGCATTTCAAAAGTGTATGAACTTTAACATAATTTTAGTCTCGCCAGATAACTTGACGAATGGGTTTGCATTGCTAATGTGATGTTCAATAAAACTTAAATTATTAGTTAACCTTGGCGATTTTAGAAAACCACCCCCTCCTTCAACCCTCACAAACCCACAAAAACCCCAGCTGTTTTTGGCCATTCGTCAAATTATAAGCCAAACCTTATCTGCTATGTCAACTCAACTTTTCTTTACATCTTGTTCAGTTTTAGTTTTGTTCGGAGAATGAAAGTACCATGAGTTTTCAACCTAAACATATTAACCGGAGAGTTGTTTGAAGCATTGCAAGAAAATCACCACGGGACCATATAACTGAATAAGGTGGAAATGTCATTTAAAGGCACTAAATCTCAGAAATATCCAGAAACTCAAGCTCGTTGGCAGATAGTAATTTGTTTTTAACAGGTCTTTAAATGCGTTGAACTGTACTTTTTTAATAGTTATATAATCAAAAAAGATACCTAACTAAAAAGCGTAAAATATACCCTTTTAATCGAAATTTTTTTTTACCAAGTACCTTAGTTTAGTAATAAAAGTTTTCATTTTGTTGTCAGGATTGATACGAAATTGTACGATCAATTTCTTTTCGTAGAAAAATAAGAAAATAGCGAATTTTAAAATCTTAAAAGAAAATGCAGAAACATAACCCATTAATAACCTTGTGTCTCACTTTACGTAGTATAGAACCCATCAAATATCGCTGGAGGACATTGGTGCTATTCTGTCTCAGTAATCTTACATGCAAGCCAAGGTCAAAATGTCAAAGGTCTCTCCGTGAAACACCTTGGAACAAACCCAACTTTAGGCCCATTTCTGAGTAAAAATCAGTATAATAATTGAATGAATCATTAATTATCTTAGTAAAAGTTATCTTTGTAATTTTCTTCTATTAAGTTATTGATTTTAACCTAATATTTATTGAAAGCGTAACATGACTATTTTTAAGCTTGTTTCTCACAAGAAGATTTATCCTAAAAAAATAAATCAATTTTAAAACACAGCCATAGAAGATCCAAGGATCAATTTATGTTTTTAGGCACTTTAACAACAGAGAATACGTCACTGATGTCTCTGTCAACAATGTAACTCGCTAATGAATTCTAAACTGTTTATATCCTGTCACAGGAACTGTGACATCCTGTCAGCCTAGATTTTGGTTGGCGTCTTATTTTCCAGTCACAATTTTTTTTACATAATAATGTTTCATTTGTCCTAACATTTGGATGAAGCAGAGCACGTGAGAAAGGCTACTATTAAAATCCCCCAATATGATATTTTCTTCAGTGTAATGCGAAGAATAAATACACCAAGTATATTTTATAAGTTTCGTGTGATTTATAAAAGTTTTTTAATAAGCGAACTGAATATTCCTTACGAGAGAGAGGATGTGAACATATTAATTAAACTTGTTTCACTCTGTTGCCTCCCCTGCACGCTTCGCTTAGTTTATTTACGGAGCTTTGTTATCCAAAAATATTTTTGAAACTGTCGTTGGAGCTAAATTTATACTAACATTCATATGGTGAAATATAAAATTACATTATTTGCAGTATATTTCATAGTCAATATCATATTTAATTTTAAATATTATTATTGAAATATACTGAATTGAATGACAAAACACAAACAACCACAAACACTAGGAATATTTTGTTATTGATCCAAGGTGTAATAATCCTTCATTGACAATTACTAATTGCTTATTTTTCTCATCAAAAACTTTTGCGTAGCAATAAATTCTATGCATATTGAAATCACTAAACCATGAATAAGTTAAGGATGATTTAGTGTATGCAGTACACAGTATCTTTGGTTGATGTCATAATTATTTAACACAGGCCTATACTGACGGAAATTTATACTGTTGAAATTACTGGCTTACCATCAAAATGTTTAAGTACTAAAAAAAATTTTCTTGCCTATGCGCAATGAGGGAAAGTAAAAATAAACCACATACATAGTCATAAAATTTGCCATTTAAGTCGTTACTATCAATTTTCTTTTTGTATGACTGCTATATTGTCTCATAAAGTGGTTTTTAACTGGACAACTGAGAGTGTCTGTAGTCGACAGCTCCCCCCTCCCCCCCAAACACACCCCGATATATCTGATGGGGCCACACACAGAGGGAGGGGGAACAGGGTAGACTCACTGGACATTTAAGATATCATCTTTTCATTACTTGAATGTACCAGATAATGGCAAGTTTAGGGAGTAGAAAACTGCAATGGGGTTTTAATTGTATTTGAATTAAGACTTTGTGGAAGTGTTTAGTTTTAAACCGATTCTGTTTGGAACATTTGATTAATCCTTTAATCGCCTTATATTAATTGTAAAATTAAAACGATTTGTAGGATTCATCGCTACAAATTTTAATATGTTTTCATGGGATCTGAACTACAGTAACGTAATTTGATGTAAGACACACTTATATTAAAATTTAACGGTTAAAATTTTTATATTCTAAGACATGTTTAAGCACAAAAACAAATTAGCATTTAAAATATATCTAAAATGAAACTGTAGATAGACCAAGGCTGAGCCAACAAAGTATAATAAGGAAATATTGATGTTTAATGCCAAACTTTGCACATTAATGCAGGATTTTACAAACAGAAACAACGCAACAAATTCTCGTTACGTTACCAACCCGCGAAGATTAACCCAAAGTTCTTTGCCGACAAAAGTTCTAAAAGCCAAATAAACTAACCGTGAGGAAGGTTGTTAAATTATTTGTGTATAAAATTACCTTTTACTTTTGTTTTGGACAGAAGGCGGGCACCTTTTTCCGTAGCTCATTTAAGTTTACTATTCCCACTCTTGATACTTTGACACTTTATATCACATATTTCTAAAAATACCTGAAAACTAAACTTTTTTATACTTGATTTAAGTATTAAACTCTTATAGATAATTACTTATAAATTATCAAAATATTTAAATAAACAAAATATCATAACCTATTCTAAATACAACCAAAATGTCAATTGATGTGGACCGTCTGGACCCAATTATTTAAAAAATTATTTTATAACTGAAACATAAATAATCTGTTATCACTTGTTATTACAACGGCTGTCTAATGATCCACGATCCAATCAATTATCATCCTCTTTCCATGCGATCAACATTGAAACTGTAAAAGCCTGTAAGGCTTAGCCCTGGGAACCGATTCTCATAGATGTTTAGCGGAAATAATTTCAGACCTAGCAATAACCAACGACACAAAAAAAATTAAAATCGGTTTAAAATTGTTGGAGGATGAAAATATCCTCACCGCCATCAATTGTATAGATATTATATATTGATAATAATACAATTGCCAACTCAGATTATAAAAACTGTTCAATAAATTAATGATAATACATATTTTGTAATAAAAACAAAAAATGAGCAATTAATGTCTTTCTTATTGCTTTTTTGTGGGCAAAAATATAACACACCGATTAATTCATAAAAACCTTTTTACGAATTATGAAATATGATTAGAAGTATGGTCAAGTAAAATAAATTAAAACCTTTTGAACTAAATCAGAACTTCACTTTTTATGCCTCGGTTTTTAGGTTGAACTCAACTGGAGTAGACTTTATTCAAGATAAATAAAAAAGAATCAATTTTGCAAGCAAATCTAACAAAATACCACTATCATTCCAATCATAATAATGTATAAAAATTTTCACAAGCAATCGCGAACAAAATAAATATTATGAATTATACACATTATTAAAATTGGCAAAATAAAATACATAGAGAGTACATAATTACTAGTAATAATGTCACACCATTGTAAAATACTATTAATTCAAGTGTATTATAATTTTAAATTGATACAGTTACTATTTCAAGGACCTTGGATGATTTTGGACCATAAGGCACTCAGCAATTTGTTTAACTCCAGTGACGTCCTCTGTTGCATGGCTCCCTCACTATATTGCCTATGGTTGTGTTGCAGATAAGCAGGGGATGGATTCTGGAACTGGAGCTGTGTGATATGTGGACCTCCAGTGACGTCCTCTGTTGCATTACTCCCCCTCACTATATTGCCTATGGTTGTGTTGCAGATAAGCAGGGGATGGATTCTGGAACTGGAGCTGTGTGATATGTGGACCTCCAGTGACGTCCTCTGTTGCATTACTCCCCCTCACTATATTGCCTATGGTTGTGTTGCAGATAAGCAGGGGATGGATCCTGGGCCCGGAGCTGTGCGATATGTGGACCTCCAGTGACGTCCTCTGTTGCATGACTCCCCCTCACTATATTGCCTATGTTTGTGTTGCAGATAAGCAGGGGATGGATCCTGGGCCCGGAGCTGTGCGATATGTTGACCTCCAGTGACGTCCTCAGTTGCATGGCTCCCTCACTATATTGCCTATGTTTGTGTTGCAGATAAGCAGGGTATGGATCCTGGGCCCGGATCTGTGCGATATGTTGACCTACACTGACGTCCTCAGTTGCATGGCTCCCTCACTATATTGCCTATGTTTGTGTTGCAGATAAGCAGGGGATGGATCCTGGGCCCGGAGCTGTGCGATATGTTGACCTCCAGTGACGTCCTCTGTTGCATGACTCCCCCTCACTATATTGCCTATGTTTGTGTTGCAGATAAGCAGGGGATGGATCCTGGGCCCGGAGCTGTGCGATATGTTGACCTCCAGTGACGTCCTCAGTTGCATGGCTCCCTCACTATATTGCCTATGGTTGTGTTGCAGATAAGCAGGGGATGGATTCTGGGCCCGGAGCTGTGCGATATGTTGACCTCCAGTGACGTCCTCAGTTGCATGGCTCCCTCACTATATTGCCTATGGTTGTGTTGCAGATAAGCAGGGGATGGATTCTGGGCCCGGAGCTGTGCGATATGTGGACCTCCAGTGACGTCCTCTGTTGCATGGCTCCCTCACGATATTGGCTATGGTTGTGTTGCAGATAAGCAGGGGATGGATTCTGGGCCCGGAGCTGTGCGATATGTGGACCTCTAGTGACGTCCTCTGTTGCACGGCCTCCATCCTCCATCTTGTAGCCATCGCTGTTGATAGGTAACAAATTCTGCATTCACTGAAGTTTGTCATGTTGCGATTACTTAATTTTTACTTTAACTTTAAATTGAGTAACCTTTGAATATGAACTCCTCCAGTTAGGTCCTGAGAAAACATAAATGTTTGTAAGTGTGAAACTGGACTCTTTGTTCATTGGTTCGTCAATTAATGATAAGCTTGACAAATTATGTGGCTGATTTTTCTCATTACAAAGCTACTTATCATCAGATCCTTCTCATAAATTCCCTAAATTGCTTAGAAATAATCACGTAAAAATTTACACGAGATTGCGTAGGTGTTTTGCTTAAAGTATCGAAGTAACTTAGCGAAAATGTAATTGGTAGTATTGTTAGACCCTATTGTATACCCACTGCTAAACCTTTTATCTTTTTTTAACCAATTATTTTTCAGTTTTAACTTTATTCAAGCCTTATTTAAAGAAATATGCATCTTACCAAAAATGTGTACAAGGATTTATGAAGTTATAGGTGAATAGAAAAAAAATATATTTTTAAATATTGTCTGCTGAATATAGTGGGTAAATTAAGTATAGAAACAAAATTATATTTTTTTAAATAAAGAGTGTAACTTTCTGTTTGTCTTACTAACTGTGAACAGTTACTTTTCACAGACAACTTTGTGCTTTTTTAATATAAAATTTATTTTCAGTCCCCCAACTGAGTTGTGGGTGGGGGACAACTTTACTATTTTTAAAAAGCCCTATTAAGAAAAAAATATAAAAATATTTTAAGCAGTATTGGAAAATATTATTATAATTACTAAAATGGAATGATAAAGTAAAACGAATGCCTCAAACCATACTTAAATAGGATAATTAGCTCAAAAATGGCAGTTGATCAAAATGTGGAAAAAATATGGATCATATGGAGAAATAACTCCTTACTTATTCGCCTCCTTGAGTCCGGATTGCCCGGTATATTAATACTCTTAAAACTGTGTAAAATATTATATAGGCTTAAAATATTTCTATAACATTCGGGGAAGTTCCTAAGAGGAAGTATTAAAAAGAAATTCAAGCGCTTAGGTCATTTTATAAATAAATTTTAATACAATTATGAGCAATTTGCCACAAACTCGATCCCAAAGGGTTCTGTAATACCCATTTTAGAAATTATTTTTATATTTTAAATTTTGTCCATATGATTTTAACTGAAACTTTGACCTCCTACAGTTTTTTACGGACCATCTGGTTTGTAGCAAAGTCCGCTTTGTATCAATGTTGTGTATAATGTCATATTAAACAAATATATACAAAGTTAATAAGTAGTGTCAAATTGTTGGTGCTGGCTCAGTTCAAGGTCACCTGAGGGATGACGTCATCGAGGTCAATGACCTCACCGATGACGTCATCGATGACGTCATCGATTGCGTCATCGATGACGTCATCACTAATGACGTCATTTCTATGACGTCACACCCATGACGTCACAGAAATGACGTGCTGATGACGTCATCACCCCTTACGTCATCAAAATGACGTCACCGACGCCACTGAGGTCAAGGTCACGCCGAAACTTAAAATTTTTTGGCACTTTTGCCGTTTCTCGCACTACGCTCCGAGTTTCAGTCAGAGTCCCCGTGACCTTGACCACTTGGAGCGAATTTTCGACGAGAAACGGCAAAAGTGCCAAGTTAAACTCGAGTTTCTGACATGACCCTGCCTAAATGGGCAATCGGTTATCCCTCAGGTGACCTTGAACCAGCACAACACCAACAATTTGATATTACTGTGACCTTGAAAACCTAACAACGGAGCGCCGACACCGATGCGCACCCCACGACAGCCACCGAGTGACTGACTGTCAGGCTCTGTGTACGCTAGGTATATTGGCTTGAGAGACTAAGACTCTAAACTGTCAGGAATGGGAGTAACTAACTGAATTTTGCAAGGAAAAGTCATTTCATCCAATATATTAAACAAATCTCCATCAGTAAAACTGACATTAGTCTGTTTGGTATAAAACTTAGGGTGTCCGCGCAACAGTTTGCGCCACTTAGCTAAAGTTGAAACTCTCTTAACTTTGAGTGGTGGACAGTGAGCAACTAATAAAGTCTTAACACGGCTAAGTTTCTTACCTAAAGTGTCCTGCGACATGGCTTCACCTCACAAAAGTCCGCACAATACTGAGAGACTGCTTGTAGCGCATGAGTCAAGGGAAAAGAGGTGGGGGAAACAGCAGGAGTGGGGGAAGGTCACAGTGGTGGGGGAAGGTGAGGTGGTACGCTGGAGTATCGCATCACTTCACCATGAGCTGTCCTACAGTCAACACACTGTTCTCTTGGCCCGAGTTGGCACTAGAAGAAACATTTCTGTACAGCTTAGGCTGTGAGAGCCGAGGAAGCAAAGTCAAAGTGGAAATTGTGTTAAACTCTAAGATGAAGAGTCTCCTAAATAAACTAATTGTATCCCTGCAATCTCCTATAACTTTAGAGAAATACCACTTTATTAAGCGACACCTTATACTTTGGCAAAACGAAGCGGAAATGGAAAAGATTACAGTAAAATTAATTTAACTTAAAACTTGGACTGGACACTCATGGCGATACCACGTGGCGTGCAAACGCCACCCTAAACATTACAAGTTAGGTTATTGAGCACCTCTGGTACGATAACCGATGTGCTAGAGTTAAAGTGTGATGACCTTGAGTCAAAACACTGAAATACTACAAGTCGATATCGTCCCAGAGTTAAAGTGTAGTGACCTACATTCAGAACTTGTAAAATTACTTACATATAGAGAGCTAGAGAACAGCGAGACGCACCGCATGGAAGCCGGAGACATACTGGCGAAGCGGTGTTGTGCAGCCTAGGGACCCAGTTGTGGTGGGGGTATAGCCAACACTTAGAGTACAAGTGTTGTGGGTGACCTTGACCCACATAACTTACCTGACCCCCCCCCCCCCCCCAAAAAGTGCGAACCCCCCCCCCCCCGACAAAAAGTGCGAACCCCCCCCCCCCCCCCGACAAAAAGTGCGAACCCCCCCCCCCCACCCCCACCCCCACCCCCACCCCCACCCCCACCCCCACCCCTGATATCCTGGGTGTGGCAGCCCCGGTGGGGATATAAGGGGGTCCGGCCAGAGCCAGCTCGCAGTCCGCTCCCGCGCGTTGAACGTGAACGACCGGGACGGAGCGCCATAGGCATCACTAAACATTGAATGGCGCCTTCAGTGTTTAGCGAAGTCTACTCTAACTTTAAGACTTGTATTAGTTGTAAGATATTGCGCTTGCGTTTGGGTATTGCGAATTGTTTTATATGAGAGTGTTTTACTTGTACCCTATGTCTCCTGTGTCTTTTATCCTTTGTGTCTTGTTTGTTATATGTGTTTAATGTGTATGTGCTTGTTCCAGCATTGACTATGTTGAGCTCAATTGTGTGTTGTAAGTGTGTTATATGTTTCTAAAGTGTATACGCTTGTTTTAGCAATCCCCCCTTGAGCTTTTTCAATGCTCAAAGTAAATTGTAAAGTCAGGGAACGGGAGTAGGCCCCCGTGTAAAGCCACTTTTAATAATTGGTAGGCTCCTTGCCAGGCATGCAAAAGGTTGCGGATGGCATTTGGGGAGCATGTCCGTTTGTAAGCTGGCAAGCAACAGGTTGTGGCGGCCTCTGCACTCGGACCGAGGACGTAAGCCATTAGGGTGTCCTCAGTATGTTTCCCTTCTGGAAACTCAAAATTATGTAAATGAATCTTTGTTAGCTATTTGTGTTTTTAGTCCCCAAGGCCCCCGAACATTCGTGGTTCGCCATGGGTGTACGGGGGCCGAAATTTTTTTAATGTCCGTGTGGCCTTGACCTACAAAGACTTGTAAAAATTCAATGCATTTTAAATGAAAAATATTAAAGATAGGTTACGGGAGTAGGCCCCCGTGTAAAGCCTATTTTAATTATCGGTAGGCTCCTGCCAGGCATGCAAAAGGTTGCGGATGGCATTTGGGAGCATGTCCGTTTGTACGCTGGCATGCAAAAGGTTGCGGCGGCCTCTGCACTCGGACGAGGACGTAAGCCACTAGGGTGTCCTCAGTTTGTTTCCTTCTGGAAACACAAAATTATGTAAATGTATCTTTGTTAACTACTGAAAAGACAATGCAGTAAATGTTTACAAGTCTTGCGTGGCGAAGGGTACACGACATTGGATGTTGCCTTGTTGTCATAGTTGGGTCTCTTCGGAGGCTACAGCGATGACAACCCAAGTGCCTCACACCCCCAAAGGGGGTGTGGGGCTTAATTTTTTTAAAGTTTTTTTGTGACCTTGACCTAAATATGTAAAATCTTTCAAAGTGTTTAACAGTCAGGTCTTATTAACACAGTTAATACATTAATGTCTGTTAAAAAAATATAACAGTTAGGTATTTGTAACCCACAAGTTTGGAGTTGTTAATAGTTGGGTCCCTTGGGAGGCTTCAGCTATGGTAACATAAATGCCTCAAGTAAGGCTTATTTTTTTTAAAAGTGCGAACCCCCCCCCCCCCCCCGACAAAAAGTGCGACCCCCCCCCCCCCGACAAAAAGTGCGAACCCCCCCCCCACCCCCACCCCCACCCCCACCCCCACCCCCACCCCCACCCCCACCCCCACCCCCACCCCCACCCCCACCCCCACCCCCACCCCCACCCCTGATATCCTGGGCGTGGCAGCCCCGGTGGGGATATAAGGCGGCCGGGCTGCACGCATTTCTCATTCCGGTCCAAGCTCCCATACGGACAGGTACTCTCTCTCGCTCTTGAGACTTTTGTTTTACAAGTTCACTTCTTTCTTCACATCTATTCTTTTCATCCATTACAATGGGTAAAATGGGTCTGAAGCTGAAAAACTACCCATCAACTTCAACCTCGACCGACGCGTCTCGACCCTCATCATCCTCGACTTCGATCCTGGAATACCTGATGACTGCGAACATCCTGAGCTGCCTGACGATGCCGCCACCGCCGCCGCCGCCACCACAGCCCGCCTCAATGCCCAGCCTGTCGCCATTGCCGGCGACAGTGGAAGAGGCTGGTGCACAGCCATCGCCAGGAGAACTCGTCAAGTCGTCAGGTCGAGTCCCGGTAGCCTCTCCAGCACTCTCGCTGCTATCGGACTCAGGATCGGAGTCTGCGGCTTTTGAAGAGACGTCTAGGTCGAGGATCACCCCATATAGCAGAACCCGGAAAATCCTCTCATACACTACATCCCAATGTCCCTCACCTATATCCCCCATGCCACCTACACCAACCAAACCACCCCGTAAATCCATCTTCTCCCCTGATCTTCCCACCATAGACCTAACACGCTCTCCTACCCCGCCCAAAATTGTTTGCTCCATCCCGCTTGAACAATCTTTGCCCCTTCTACCTCCTTCCAACCCCATCCCTTCTAGCCAGCCTAATTCAGAGAAGCTCCAAGACACTCCGCTAAAGAGTCCAACACAGAAACGTAAACGCGTTAAAGCCCCTGCTGGCAAGGGTAAGAAATGCGATTACGCTTGGATGTCTAGTAAGTTTGGGGTTTTGTGTTGCCAGAAACTTGCTTGTGCAGAAGGGGATCGCTGCCAACGACACCTCAAAAGTACAGTCAAATTTCGGCAATTCAAACCCTATACTCTGTACATTAAGCCTAAAACGTTCAAGTTCAGACATCCCCACGGTCCGCAACCGCGGGATATTAGAAGGCTAAAGGTTGATGAAAAATACTATTTCATTGGTCAGACATATGGAGCAGGTAATAAGAAAGTAGAAATCGTTGTAAAAGGTGAAGGCCGCCTTTGTACAATGCAAGTACCACCTCGTATGGTACAAAGAGAATTTTTCATACCTAAAGCCTATCTGATACGAAGGAAAGGATGTGAAACCGTGTGGGAAATGGACTAGGACATGGGCCCAACAAAAAAAACAAAATTGTTAGGCTGTGTTGGACAATATATAAAAAGTCTTTTTCCAAATTATTTTTCCAAATTTAGTCTTAACCCTCTTAAAGTAAGGGAGAGGGGTATTATACAAGTCAACTAATAAAAAAAAAAATACTTGACTTGTATAATACTTTAACCTGGCGGTGATGTAAAGTCACTGGGACAATCTCAAACCGTGTCCTTGAGGGTGAAGACTAAGTTACAAATAAATCATTAACAAATAAAAACTTACCTCCAAACACTTGTAGCTTGCTACAAGTGTTTGGAGGTAAAAATTTTTCAAAGTTTGAATGACCTTGACCCATATAAATTACTTACAACTAATGTTGTGTATCACGTGATACCCCCACTCTAACGCTCTTACTAAGCTTGTATGAGCCGTTCATTTGCTTCAGTCTGTTTCTGTGCTCCGTGGTAAACATGTCACGGTACAATTACAAAGGTGGTGACTTCTTGATAGATCAACACAATGCTTGGGAAGTGCTAAACCAGCATAGAATGGAAGTTGAGTATTGTATAAGACAAGACGGGTCTACATTTTATCTATGTATTATAAACAACCAAACTCATAAGTATGAACACTGGACAAAAATTAATTATAACAACATAGATGAGCTGTTTGCTTGGGTGTTTGAGGTGTGTAAAGTTATTGAAGAAACCAAAATAATGGGTGTGCTAAAGGTATGTAAAACTGATGACCGGGAAGACTAAGCAAAATTTCTTTTAACCCCCCCCCCCCCCTCCAGTGTTATCCCCACCACTAAAAATGGGTATATATAGGAGTGGTGATCAACCGTCCTCTCATTCTGCTTTACACCGTTAAGCTGAACACCACCATGTCTGCTATGAACGTCCCAGCCTCTACCTCTGGCCCGGTCGCCTCCAACTCCAGCCCGAGCATTGGACCAATCCGATCGGGGCCTTCGTCAAGAAGTCGTGTCCGATTCTCCGGCTTTGGTCCTGTGAGGAAGGAGTTGCGGAGCAGCGGAGCGTCTCAACCAACCACGACGGATGCATCAACTCAGACTCCACCAAACATCATCGAGTGGTACGACGAAGTGATAGAGCAAAGGGACAGAATGCTAGAGAATACTCGCAGGGAGCTACTTTATGTCAGGAGTAAATGGGAAAAACTGATTAAGAAGTGTGAAAGCCTGTTGGACAGTGATGATAGTGAGGATGAGAGTGGATAGGTGTGTGGGTAAAGACTTGGACTGGGCCTTGTGTGTATGTATGAATGTGTGCGTGAATGTGAAATACAGAGCGGGGGATAGATCACTCTGTGGCAATGGACTAACATGCCACTTAGTGATCTATCCCCCGTTCTGGTAATGTTTTTGGATGGCCTTGACCCACTTTACCAAGGCTAGCTAGTACCCCCACCACTGATAAGTGTATATATACGGGTATTGATGTGCAGTTTGGTTATTCTGCTTTGTATCGCTTAGCTGAATACCTCACTTCAACATGGCTTCCAACTGCAAAACTTCTCAGGCTTCCTCTTCTTCTTCAAGAAGGCGTGCTGCCAACGTCCTGCCTGCTACTCGTGGACCTGCTCGACCATTCCACAGCATAACTGTTGCTCGGGCAAATGCCTGCAAAGCTCCAATGCTACGGACCTTGCTGGAGGTGAGCCAAGACGGGCAAGGCTTGCTCAGTCCTGGTCAACGGCAGGAGCAAGAAAGGCGTATGGCGTACTACAGGCTGCAGGGTGTAGTTCCCAGCTTGAAGTTAGGCGATCCGAGAGTAGCAAGCATCAACGAGGCAGCGGACTACATATCACACCTTCACAGTGTTTTAGAAGTAAAGGACCAACAAATTGAAAACTTAAAAGAACAATTGAAACAATTTAACTTTAATCCTGTGGAGTTTGTGGAAGCAGTGATGAGTGATAGTGATGATGAAGGAACTGAATATATATTGGGTATGTAATGAAAGACTTGGACAGGGACATGTGTGTGTGTGTGTGTGTGTGTGTGTGTGTGTGTGTGTGTGTGTGTAGAATACAGAGCGGGGGATAGACTACTTTGCGGCAATGGACTAGCATGCTGCTTAGTGGTCTATCCCCCGCTCAAAGGGTAGCATTGGATGACCTTGACCCACTTTACAGTAAGGACAACCGGTTAACTGGTATAAAAGAGGGGGGTCTGTACATCCCGACTTCATTCTGCTTTGAACCTTCCAGTGGAACGCTAGAAAATGAGTGGATCACTGATCATTGGTAAGGAGTGGGAGTATGTAACCATAAACTATTTAAACTGTAAAGGGATGTTGAAGAAGGTGTATGATAATGTTAAAAGAATGGTTGTTGAAGAAGGTAGGGTAGTGATTGTAGCGTGGAAGAAGAAGCAGTATACAGGACAACAAGTGAGAGCAAGTGACTTTGGGGGGAATAGTGTGTTTCAAATTGGACGAGCGAACTTGGTTAATTTGGACATTGTGTTTTGGGACTTGGAAAGGTTAATTGAAAATAGTGGCAAACATGGGGAACTCTTAATTGGCAGGGAGGACAGAGTATATGAGTAAGTGTAAAAGACTGGGGGCTTATGTGTGTGTGTAAAGACTAGGACTTGTGTGGAATACAGAGCGGGGGATAGATCACTTTGCGGCAATGGACTAGCATGCTGCTTAGTGGTCTATCCCCCGCTCAAAGGGTATTATTGGATGGCCTTGACCCATATAAAGGTAGAGGGGGAATGGGTAATAGGAGGGGGAAATTGGTATATATGTAGGACTGATGAATAAAGCATTTAGTCAAGCATTTGTCTAGACACTATCAACAACAATGGAGAGCTTCAGTGTTGAGTTCATCCTCTTGGAAGAAGACATCAACGAAGTGGTGGAACTTATAGAGGAGAAGACCAGCCAGGGCACATTGGAACTTGTGAATTGCGAACCGTTGGACAATGCCGCAATCGATAAGATTGCATATTTCATGATGCATTTGTATAACGAACAAACAACCAATATGGAGTTTGTGCAGTACCTTTATCAAAACCAAGTAAATGTGCGAGTGACAATTACTTGGTGGCAGTAATAATAAAGTGTAACATATGGATGTGGACTTGGATGTGGACTTGGACTTGAGTGTGGTCTGCGGAATAGAGCGGGGGATAGATCACTTTGCGGCAATGGACTAGCATGCTGCTTAGTGGTCTATCCCCCCGCTCAAAGGGTAGCATTGAATGACCTTGACCCACATTAAAGTAAGGACAACCGGTTAATTGGCATAAAAGAGGGGGTCTGCACATCTGAACTTCATTCATTCTGCTTTGCACCTTCCAGTGGAACGCTAGAAAATGAGTGGATCACTTGTAGGTGCTGACTTGGACAGGTATTCTGTGATGGTGCATTATGAGAACTGTAGAGACATGTTGACGGCTGTGTATGATTGTTTGGTGAGAAGGATCTTTCAAGAAAACTGTGAACCTATGGTACCTTGGAGGAGAAATTAGTTTGTTGATGATGATCATGCTACAATGCAGGAAATGAACCACCTCGATGTGTTAAAAGTAGGACGATATGTTTAGGGAACTGGAGTGTTTGATACATCATAATGGTAAGCTTTGTGAAATTGAAATATTTAAATTAAACTTTGAATTGGAATAAATTGTATTAAACAGGACTCGAACTTGGACTTGATTAAGGTTTTGTAGAACAGAGCGGGGGATAGATCACTTTGCGGCAATGGACTAGCATGCTGCTTAGTGGTCTATTCCCCGCTCAAAGGGTATCATTGGATGACCCTGGCCCACTTAAAAGTAAAGGGGAATGGGTACTGTGGAGGGGGAATTGGTATATATATATGTAGGACTAATGAACAGAACGGGAAAATAACGTCCTGCCGGCTGTTTCACAGTTGAGTTTTAGCCAGATAGCGCTATGGAGTCTGAGAAGGAGGTTGTCAACAAAACCGATGATCAACAATTGTGGGACTCCTCTATTACAGAAGAGGAATTACATGCAGCCGTCGAAGCTGTCGAGAAAAAGGAAAAAACCTCAGGCAGCTCTGGTTGGCTCAGATGGATATTTGTGGATCTGTGCCGCGTGATGATTTTGAACTTCAATGTCAGATGGCAATTACCCAGCAACTAGAAGAAGCCGAAAAGGAGCTAAAGAGTGGTGGTACTATCCAGGCGGAGGTGAAAACTGAGAAACATGAAGAATATAACGAATATGATGATTAAAAAAAGTACTGTTGACCCCAATCTTTTTAGCTTTAAGTTGTTATGTTATAAATAAAAAAAAGATTTCTTTTTTAAAACTCCATTTGGGTGACCCTGAAACTTCCCCCACTACTCTGTTATACCAGCATTCCTCCTTTAACAAACAATGGTGGACACACACCTGCTTGCGATGTCATGTCTTCCACCAAAGATGTACCTGGACAGTCAGTAGCTTGGTGTCTGTTGTAGGGTGCGCGTGGCAGTTGCAGTAATGGTAAAACATTTGAGTTGTATCGGTTAATGGTCATTTGAGCAGCGTCACATGACGGTTTAGGCAGAGTCATATTGCAAACTTCGAGTTTCCTCGAGACTTTTGCTCCAAGTTGTCTAGACCTTTGAAACCTGACTGAAATCCGGAACGTAATGTGAGAAACAGCAAAAGTGTCAAAAAATGTTAGTGCCAAAAATTATAATGGTGATGATGTCATTGACACGTTATAAAAGCGATGATGACACTGTCACGTCATCTATGCAACGTTATGAGTGTGACGACGTTGGTATGACGTCGCGAAAGTGACACCATTGGTGATGATGTCATCGATCGCACCATCAATGACGTCATCGGTGAGGTCATCGCTTGGTGACATCATTGAAGTAGACTACTTTAGTTGTTTGTTTTATACATTTCTTTTTAAACGTAAAATAACCTTTTTACGTTCCAGAAAACAGCAAAGAGTGTTCTGTAGACACAACTTGGCTATGTTAAATGGTGCAATTACAAACATTTAACCGCTCTAAACCAACGTTCATGAAAAAAGGCTTAGCTTATAGTATAGAATGTTATGTGAATATTCACCTCTATCATCCTGCATCTGCATTTTAATCAGCTAAATTAAAGAGCTTGTCATAAGTTTAACGCAGATTTGCAATACTTCAAAATGTAACTATAAACCCATTCATGTATAATGAAGAAAAACCCTGGTTTTAATATGAAAATAATGTATGCTTAGTATTACAAAATAAGTTATGTTCCTTAAATCTTAGAATATCTCTTATTATTATATATAAAAAACATTTTTAGTTTCATAAAGTCTTGACCTGATTTGATAGCTTTACTGTACAGAGACCATTAAAGCCACACGCAACTTATATTGCTTCTTTAAAGAAAATTTAATTCAGTGTTTGTTTATTATCAAATTGGTTACAACTTTGATTAGCTGTTTAACAACAATGCAGTTTTATTTTAAATTCTGTACAAAAGCACATTAGAAATGGTTAGCCTTCAGAAGGGGTAACAGTGTGTCTTATGGTTCTATGAAACCCAGTCCTCTTTACCGGTACTGTTTAATACGTTTTGTGCGAACATTTAAAACACCTGTACCTGAAGTAAAAAGTATTGAGAGGTGGTATCCATATTTACTAACAGGGCAGTGTGTGTGTGATAAGAAATGAACTTGACGCCCACGCATCACTGAAGTCACGGTGGAATGGACGTGACCGCCTGACTAAATTGCCTCCTCGGTCACCAAACTTTATTTATCTCTAGACTTTTTCTATGTGAGGGTTTGTCAAAGACGTAGTGTGTTCTATTCCAGTTCTTGATTTAAAGTCACTAAAAGAGAATAGGAAATGCAGTGCAGTCTGATATTCATTAAATGTTAACCAAAATATGGAAAAAGACAAGGTAGCCCAAGGCGACATATAGAATGTTATTGAGTTCGAACACATATAAATAAAACTTAAGAAGTCATTTGTTAAAACTGTAAATAAAACATTATTTTTACCATCATTTGTTTTCATGCTATTCAATTTCCTTATCAGGGCAAGATTTTATGAACACCCGGTAGATTATGATAAAAAAGTGTGTAGTTAAAGTTAATAAGAAATTGCTTTATCTCCTACATAATGCAGGTATATGTGAGACAGTACTAATGTCAAGGGTCTGCATAAGTACGGTCTTACTAAGTACTCAACAAACATTAGTAAATGTGCAACTGAAACATAAATCTTATGTTTTAACCATAATGTGAAAAAAATATGTTCATAAGTTAACCAAGAAGCTATTAGGTACAAAATATTAATTGATATGTATATGTTGAAATAAACACACATATACCCCGTGCAAACAACAGGTACACAGTTAGTTCATGAATAATGCTTTTCCTTAACGTTTGCATTAATGTTAAGGGTTTGCATAAGTACGGTCTTTGTAAGGACGCAACAAAAATTAGTAAATGTGCAACTGAAACATTAATGGCAAAAAACATAAATCTTATGTTTTAACCATAATGTGAAAAAATATGTTCATAAGTTAACCAAGAAGCTATTAGGTACAAAATATTTAACACTGACATTGGTTGCGCCGAGTGATATTTTCACAGCTAAAAATGGAAAGTTGTATGAGCGACCCAGAACTCAATTTCGCGGTGAGGGTCGGTAGGATGTCGACCTCGAACTTTCACTACAACCTTCCAAACCTGCTTCCTTGGTTTTTATAACAGACAAGGTAAATAATGACTAGCCTTCAACTAACAATATACACCATTTATTAGTAAATGACATTTAGTTTTTTGTAATTTGTAACGGGTATATATATATATAGTTCTTTGATTTTGTGTAAGCCAAACATATTAACAAAAAACCCTTACGTTTTACTTTATAGATTTAACAACATCATTATTTGCAAGGGAAAAGAAAACGGTGTAATCCAAACCTGCTTTTATATGTATTCAATATTAACTAAACTTAAATTAAGGTAAAAGCCTTTTAGATAAACAACTGTACAGGACTACAAAGTTAAATTTGTAAGTTAAATATTTGTTTAGTATGTGATATAATAAGAACTTAAATTAAGGTTAAAGCTTCCTAAACAAATTCTCCTAATTAAAGTAGGACTACAAATTAAAGTTTTAAGTTATATAATTGTAATAAAGTATTAAAAGTTTAGCGGATAAAGAAAATTACCCACTGTTGCAACAGACTTAAAAAATGACTGTTGCAAAATTCAACAATTTAAACTTACGCCATTTAAAATGGTTTAAAAACAATCTAGTATTTTGAATATTTTACCTAGCTTAAATAATTATGGGAAAAATGCAAAAGTATTTTACATGTTATTTGTATGGAAAATCAACAAGACCTTCTATTTTGCTTATTGATTGACGTATCCTGATATAATTGGGTGTGTTTATCCATTAGGAATAGTTTAAACTATATTTGCTTAGAACACCCACATGGTGGCAAACCTACATACTCACCCTATAAGGGTGTATTGGGAAAGTAAAAAGAACACCAGAGCCTTATACAATCACTAAGCAGGGTATAACTTATATCTGAGATAGAATATTTCAGCGAATTTACCCTTTTAAAGATAAATAATATAAATATTTTACCATTAATTATATGTAGGTTTGTATACTGTAGAAGAGGCGTGCTATTACATTGTTCATATATGTCCCTAGACATGATAAATCTCGTAAAAATTGTCCAATTAACATCAAATGTGGTAGACAGATGTGTAATCCTATGTTGATTGGAATGAGTTTAAAAGCCAGACATATCTGCCCACTGAAAGGGGTAGTTTGGCAGGGTTTTATACTCTAAAAAATGGGTATATTTGCATTTTTCATATATAAAATTTTTTATTTTCACCACTAAGCTTAGCTAAAAAAAAAAAAAAAAAAAAAAAAAAACAATTTATAACGTTTAAGCTACAATGTTAATTTTATTGAAAATAAGAATGCGTTAATAATTTTGGTAATGGGCTTTATTTGGTAATGGGCTTTATTTGGTTGAAATTTATATATTTAAGGTAAGAAATCTTAGTTTTTTGTACGTATCATGGCAGCTAACCTGCATACTCTTTTCATATGTTAATTGTAGGGAGGATATGCAAACTCTTTTATAACGGACAGATATTTATGAAACTTGCGGCAGAAGTCGTGTATCCCAAAAAGAAATAGTAAGAAATTTTGTTTTTTGCGCATTATGAAAAAGCAGGCTTCTTTATTTATAAACAGATGTACACAAAACTTACTTTATAGTTTCATATAGCCAAATTAAAGTGTTATGCACAAACTTACTTTTATATACAGTAAAAGCTAATTCTTCAATCATGTGTTAATCATACATTGTGAAAGGGCGCATATTGCAACCGGTTAAGGTAAAATGGCATTGAGAAACTGGTACACCTAAAGGACACACAAAACCTGGTGCATATAAATGCATCGCTAGCCCGACCGCTGCTAACCGGTAGTGTTTTCGGTTTACTTCTCAAAATGGTTAACGGGGAAAAAAATTTCTTTTGTGCTCAATGCGGTCGTGGGTTTACAAGGAGGTGTGCATTAACTAGACATCTTGATCATTTTCATTCTAGAAGACAATACTTTTGCCCTCAATGTAACCTTCCCCTCTCTAGACGCGATAAAGTTATTAGACATTTGTCCTATTCCTGCAAAGCTATTAAAAAGAAGCATACAGTAAATTTCACAAGTTTTTTATTTAAGGAATTCTTACCTCTATGCTGGATAACAGCACCCTCCAACTCTACGTTAGGCACCGTCGACGCTCCTTCCAAGTTGCTCACCCGACCTTCCACCATCATCACCAATGAACCGTCCACATCATCTTCAATTTCCCCGCGGTGCCTCACCAATGAACCGTCCACATCATCTTCAATTTCCCCGCAATGCCTCACCAATGAACCGTCCACATCATCTTCAATTTCCCCGCGGTGCCTCACCAACAAAGAGGGGCAATTATCACCGTCAACTTCATCATCAGGGTCCTCAATTAGTGACTTGGACAATGATGGACAAAACCCTCCAAACTTTGAAAAAGGGAACTCAAGACATTCAACTTCATCAACATCTTCATGGTGGATTACCAAAGAGGGGCAACCATCACCGGATAGAAGATCTGTAGTAAACTCAAGACCGTCAACTTCATCATCGAGATCCTCAACTAGTGACTCGGACAATGATGGGCAAAACTCTCCAAACTTCGAAAAAAGGAACTCAAAACATTCGACTTCATCAACATCTTCATGGTGGATTACCGAAGAGGGGCAACCATCACCGGATAGAAGATCTTTAGTAAACTCAAGACTGTCAACTTCATCATCGAGATCCTCAACTAGTGACTCGGACAATGATAGGCAAAACTCTCCAAACTTTGAAAAAAGGAACTCAAGACATTCGACTTCATCAACATCTTCATGGTGGATTACCGAAGAGGGGCAACCATCACCGGATAGAAGATCTTTAGTAAACTCAAGACTGTCAACTTCATCATCAAGATCCTCAACTAGTGACTCGGACAATGATGGGCAAAACCCTCCAAAATTGAAAAAAAGGAACTCAAGACTATCAACTTCATCAACTTCATCAACTTCATCAACTTCATCAACATCTTCAACTTCATCAACATCTTCAACTTCAAGCGATACTGACTGATGTATGAAGAAAGTGCTGTTCACATGGTGGTCTCCAACAACACCTGCACAAACCAGGTTTTTATCTTAGTATTGTATTAATAAAGAAGATATAATTAGCTAGCTTTTATTGTAATGTAAATAAAAAATGAATTTTAAAACAAATTAAAGTAAAATTATAAATTACTTTGTATCAAAAAATACTTTTTAATAATAAAAGTTCAAAATAGCAAATTTCTAGGTTTTTACTACAAACATAATAAAGTTAAACCATGCATGTAGTTGGTTTGTTTTCTTAGTTGTAAACTTAAATACATATATTGCATTTTATACAAATCTCAACATTATGACACTTCCTAGCTTTGTTTATATACATATCATACACTTTGTAAAAGGGAAGAAATAAGTTTTTAAGTTTTATTATAAATAACGCTGAAACACTGATCTAAAAGTATTGTTAATTTAAAAAGAGGTTTGTTTTTAATAAATCGTATAAAGAAAAATATAAAATATTAAGCTTGACCTGCAAAGAAAACCTTTTTCTATTCCAAACTCTAGTCTCAGCGTAATCCACAATACACCATTGACAAGGTCCTCTGTTGGAAAGTACGGTGTAAAGAAATCTGGCAATTTAATTAGCCATGATTAATTGGGCTAGGTTAACCAAGGTTCTAAGGGGTCTTAAAAGGGTATAAGATGAGGTTTTTACCTTTTTACCATTTTTTTTTTTTATTTTACATTCTACAATGGAAACTCTAACAATTTACAAAAGCTTAAAGGTAACAATCAGGTACTTAGTATATTTGACTTAAGTTTAATGATTAAGAAGAAAATATGTTTTTCTATGATATTATGATGGGAAATCAACAAACCCCTACAGGTGCTATTTTACTAATTTATTAACATAACTTAATTAAAGAACAATAAAGTGACAAGTTAGTTTGAAATAAAATTAGTCTGTGAAATAATATAAAGTTTATAAAACAAAAATACCTTAACCATTACTAGTAGTATTTTTTAATAACTAATAAAGACATCCGCAAAGCAAGTGTAATAAACACAATATAGCAATGATTTATATTGATGTCAAAAACGAACGCCTGCATTTAAATGTCAGCAATTGGAATACTGCAGTGGCGCTAAATAACATAGACAGATGTGAAGGAAATTTAAAAAATAATATAAACATATATAGCATATTAATTAGAAGTTTCCATTCTATAAATTTTTGGTGGAATGAATTATTACTTGCTTTTTTCATATGTGAGGAAAGTAATAATTCACTATTAATGTGGATACAAGTAATTAATTTTAAAAAGTAAGGTTTGCTGTTCGTCCAGATGTAAAGGAATCTAGACAGAGTGTTCTAATTGTTTTTTTTTTCCTATGTCTTAAAATAATATAACTTTTTACAACAAACAAAATAAAGCAATTACATGCATGGACTAACAGTATTATGTTTAAATGTTTTAAAAGTGTTTTTATTGCAAAAATCCTAGTAACTTGCTATTAGAACGTTATGATGTAACTTATGTTACTGTTTATAACTTGTATTATTGCTTATGAACCCCATTAAGTATAACATACTGCATGGGAAAATACAAATAGTAATTCCCTTACTCCCCGTTATTAGAGTGATCATTAATCATTTTGCCTTGCCTAGTACTAAAACATCCGCATAAAGTATGTCAGTAAAAAGAGGAATGTTCGGTAACATTAAGTAAATAACAAAACAGTATACCTAAAGTGTTTATATGTACAGCGCTATAAAAAAAAAAATTACTATTTTGCTTGGTAACTTTAAGTAAATAACAGAACATTATACTTAGAGCAGTAGTACAGTGTGATTGAAAAGCCTCGGAACGGTGTAATATATTTGTTACCATTAAGGATGAAGTAATGAAACTTTTTATACCAATAATAGCCATAAATATCTACTCTTTTAAGCTATTATCACTTTTTTATCCCTTAAGAGCGATGGCCCACAAGGATTCAGTCAAAATTCTTAAATAGCAGCATAGGTCGAATTAAAGGTCTCACTTAGGAAAGTACAATGCCGCAAACCAAACTTCAAACGGATGATCGAGACCAAAATGGCAGGCATACAAGGTTTTTATTAAAATCATATGGGTAAAACTTAAAAATGCAATAACTTTCTTAATACTCAACCTTTTGACGTCGGGTTTTGTGGCTTATTACTCCAAATGCAAAGGCGTTTTAAAAAAATGGTGTATGATGTGACATGGGTCAAAGAAGTTTTAATTTACACTCCCTTTAAGGAGACCTTTAATTTCATACCAAATTTGACCTATGCTGCTATTTAAGAATTTTGACTGACTCCTCGTGGGCCATCCCCCTTAAGGGATAAAAAGTTATAATAGCTTAAAAGTGTAGATATTTATGGCTATTATTGGTATACCAAGTTTCATTACTTTATCTATAATGGTAAAAAATATATTTCACCGTTCCGGGACTTTTCAATCACACTGTATGTACAGTGCTATAACAAGAATTACTATTTTGTTCGGTAACATTAAGTAAACAACAAAGCATTATACTTATAGCAGTTATATGTACAGTGCTATAAAAAGAATTACTATTTTGTTCGGTAACTTTAAGAAAATAACAAAACAGTATACCTAGAGTGGTTATGTGTACAGTGCTATAAAAAGATTTACTATTTTGTTCGGTAACAATACATAAACAACAAAACATTATACTTATAGCAGTTATAGGTACAGTGCTATAAAAAGAATTACTATTTTGTTCAGTAACTTTAAGAAAAATAACAAAACAGTATACCTAGAGTGGTTATGTGTAAAGTGCTATGAAAAGAGTTACTATTTTGTTCGGTAACATTAACTAAATAACAAAACAGTATAAATAGAGTGGTTATATGTACAGTGCTATAAGAAGGATTAATATTTTGTTAGTTTTATTAATAATCTATTTAAAACTAGGTTTGAACGCGCAACTTTTTCTTTATATTTAAGATTAGGTATTCCTTCACCAAATTTTGTAAATATGTGTATTTAGTGGATTTATTTGTCGTGGGAACCCTGAATTAAAAAGATGGCTTTTAATACAAGGTTTCTTATTTATCCGTCATCATATGTTAAGAAGAATGAAATGTTATAAATAAACATGATATTGGATATATATTTATTTATTCCTTAACCCTTTAAAACTAGAATTATAATGCACAGAGGAAAAAAGTATGTTTTTCTCTCATTTTATTTTATTTAGGATGCAAATAACACACAAACACTGTTTTCTTAATTGTCTTCCACTGGTAACAAATGAAAGGTGTTGTGGTTACAACGGGTAAAAACCTAAGGAACATCTCTTGTTGTTTTAAGGCAACAGTGGATTAAATGTACCATATTAACAATTTAGGTAAACTAGAATAACTGAGGATTAATGAGGTATTTTTTTTTTCCATATTAGAAATATAATAAAAGATCACTTGAAAGTACACAAATTACCTGTAACTTCCAAACCTTAAAGTAGCTCTGAAGAAAATGTTATGTTACTTTGATAAGTGATGATTTTATTAACTAAATTAGTGTTTTTTTTTCTTTTTAAACCACCAGTTAGCCTGTATTGTTGAAATGAGTATTTCTTAAGAATCTTAGACAGAAACAAGGCGTTAAAAAGATATGAAAGATCTTGTTTGCTATTTTAAAACATAACACAATAAAAGTGCAGTAATGTCTTACCTGTTTCCACATTCCATGTAACACACGACACTTCAATCCTACTAGCCAGTTGAACCGCTAAGGTCAATGTACCGGTCATGTGTGTCCTTGGCAACTGGTTTATACACAGTGCGGCGACTACTGGCGAAGAAACAGTGTTGCCAGCCCGTACCATATTTATCATTTTGTACAATAACTTGACCTCTTGTACAATGTACAGTAATTTCAGAAAAAGTGACTCTACTCCGACTTTAATAAATGAAACTACTACAAATTGAAATAATAAAGGTTATAAATAAAAATGGGTTAGGTATAAAATAACTATAAGGTTGTTTCTGAACAGAGATTGTGATAATTATATACACTGGGAACCTTCTTATAGTTTATTCCATTAAGTGATGGGTTAAAAATGGAAAATCATAACTATTAAATGTCCAACTGAAATGTAGTAAATATAGGCTTAACACATTTTTGGCTATTATACACTGTATATAAACGACTCAATAACAACTTACTTGATGGAAACATGCTATTCTGAGGTTTCCAACCTCATGGTATAAGTGCACCAATTTTTCTTACCTTATTGACAGTCAATATTACATGTATTGGTATCTAATTACAGATATTATTGTTATGTCTGAAAGACGGCACGTACGATACTAATGGTCAAAATACAATAATTTAGGATAGTCCGTACGGTAGTCGGCCCCTGGTGAGCTGGCAACACTGCGAAGAAATCAGATGCTATGCCTACAGATAGGTCAAAACTTCCGTTCGCTACTAGACCGCTTATTTTCAATATACAAAGCTTTTGTATTTTCTTATTGACTAGCAAACGGAATGATAACATTACATTTAGGATTTGCATTTTACAGATACCGATAACATATATCCAACGTAACTCATATATTATATAACATATCATATTATATTTCTATAGATATGAGTAAATATTGATCTAATATTACGTTTGCTTTACATGTTAAAGGGTAGTATGGTTTTTTTGCATACAAAGATAAAAACATATGTTATTGTCTTGTCAATTCCAATCTGAAAGAAGTAAATTTTTGAATTAAATAGCATAGGTATTATAGTCATTGTTAATGTTTAGTTTCTTATACTTTGTTCACAACCTAATGCTAATCAATACATTCCTAACCTTTGGAAAAACATTTAAGTTACATAAGTTACGTTTGGTATGCATTACTATAAGGTTATAACAAAACCATATTAACATTTATGAGCAAAACTTTGTTAACAAGGAGCTACAAATAAAGCAAATAGTTTGTTTTTACTATGCATTATTTAACTATTATAACGACATTTCTAGCAGATACATAGTAAAAACGGTTATGTAATACCCATAATTATACAACTAAAAATCTGAAACTGTAAACTTAAACATATAAAATTTTATACAAATCTAACCATTAACATACTCTCTCTAGGTTTATTTCTATCCTGACAGACAAAAACATTGCTTTTAAAGCCACCTACTTATATATTTCGATTACTGGTGAAAGAAATATTTTCTTTACCAATCATAACTTTTCACCAGTTCTTTCAAACCTTGGTTGAGCAGTTCAATGCTCACTCCAAGTCCACTATACTACCGGTGAAAATGCCTATAAACTCGCCTCTTACCTTCATAGTGGGGAAGTGGGGAGTGGTGGGGGTAACGGGGGTTATATAAGTGAGGAGCAGACCGGGACCTGGCATGAGTATTACTGGAGATTCCAAGACGACAACATCTTCGAGCAAGAAGACAATCTGTAACCTGACCATGGCATCTCACCAGTTCCTTCAGACTTTGGTCGAGCAGTTCAATGCTCACTCCAAGTCAACATTATTACCTGTGAAGAAGTGCTCTGAACTAAAAGATGAGAAGCACTACATAATCCATGCTATGAAGAAGATGGAGACTACAGTTGGGGAGGCCATCTGCTGCAGTCTCAGCGAGGCACCGTTTACTCCGGGGGATGAACCGAACTTCCAGGTGTACCTGCCCAAGAGATTCATCCATCTTCTACAAAACGAGGACCTTCGCTCTATTCAACCCGGCTGTCTATACCTGGTGTCCCACGGCTGCACGGGTAGCAACTCTACAGAGTTGACCATCCACATTGCTGACAAGCAGCAGTGTTAGATTTAAGTTTTAATGTTGTACATATGTTGTTGTTGTAATGTTTTATAAATAAACGAATCATAAAAGACAAAAAAACAAAACAAAAATGCAACATATCAATATGTGACAAACTTCACGTATTGATATGTTGCATTTCACAATTACCCCCACTACCGCACTAGGATTCAAACCTGCTTGGATGCGAAAAACGGTCAGTCTGTTGCCAACTAGCAAACGATGAGCACCTTGTACGAGCTTTGCTTACAACGAGTTATAACTCACAAAGATTTGTTCCCATCTTGTTTACAAGAAAATATTCCTGTAACAATAAAGCAGGATATCACAGAGTACAAGAGAGAGAATAGAGGGTATTCGGAATACTCCTGGTATAAGTTCCAAGATGGAGAAAAGTTTTGTAGGTCTTGTGGCGAAGCTGCCGTCAGAGACCTTCGACGGTTCGTACAGGAAGGTGGTAGAAAACAGTTCGGATTTCTAGCACCGATGTTTAGATTTGAAAACTACAAAGACACCTGTGCTATATGTTCCATCCCACTGTATCAATGGAAAAAGTTTAGAAGTGTTTAATTGGATCTTCCATACCCCCACCACCATTACCCCCACCACTTTTTCATGTACCTCTAAACGCTGTGCCTCGGCTTCATTTCTACTCCAGCAGCCAACCTAGCAACATCAGGATGTCTCTCAACGTCAGTTGCGCAAGTTACGAGGAGGTGAGCATCAAGACTCAGCAGGAGCTAAACGACTTATACAAGGAGTTGCAGCTGATGGTGGCACGAGGCTACCGTATAAATGTGCAAGTTTACGCTTGCAATATACGGAACACCCGGCAGTCAAAGGAAGAGCCTGGACACTCCTCGACGGCTTCCTCACCAGCGTCCATGAAGACCGAGCCAGACAACTTGGACTACTTCAGCTGACTAGCAGTTGTATTTCTTGTCCTAACCATTGTAGAATATGTATATTTTTTCATTATATTAAAGAAGTAAAAGAGCAAAAACACCTATCTTGTTACTGACATATAAGCTCAGTAACAAGATAGGTTTTTTTAAAACACAATTTGGATGACCTTGAAACTTCCCCCTCCACTGCTTTGTTACCCCCACCACTTGACTATTGGTGTACATGGCACATCGCAATTGGAAACCTCATTCCATCTTCAACAGCCACACCGACAACATCAACAATGGCAAACCTACCAACAGATGAAAGATGTTCTCACGCATGTTGTGACTTCGTCCACGAGTTGGAGAAGAGGATGCAGGAGAGGGCGATAAGAAGAAAACAGATCCACTCAGAAAATATCATGATAGTCAACGGCTATCTTTTATTGTTCGGCCTTATTATGGTTGTACTTTTCATACTGTACGGCATAGTCACATGTGTCGGCAAGGTTGCAGAAGAAAACGCTCGCCACCATCAATTGGAAAGTTTCAATGTTACTTTGTAAGTTTTCCTTTTTTTTAAAACTCCGTTTGGATGACCTTGAAAATTCCCCCACTACTCCACCACACCCCCCACCACTTCACCATGTTCCTGCATGAGCATCACATCAACCGTCATTCCTTGTCCGACAAGCAACCATGGCAGACAACAACACCATCAGCCAAGCTGACTCCACTACTGATGTCGGTACAAGTACGGGTTGGACACTGTCGATCGATAGTGTACACTATTTGGAGTCAATTTGCGAACGTATGAAGAAAATACTGCGGGACAACCCTGGGATCATAATACAAATGAATTTAAATTATGATTGGTCCCAAGTTAGAATGCAAGGGGACGACAACAACGGTCAACAATCTCCACAATATTCGCCCATGTCCCCGATCTATCCTTACGGCGAGTCTGACGTCGATGAAGATGAGGCTGATGAACATGCAGGGGACAACGAGGCTGAAGAGGAGTAAGCTTCATTCCTTTTTTTTTTAAAACCTAAATTGGATGACCTTGAGAATTCCCCCTCCACTATTTCCTTTTTTTTAAAACCCAAATTAAATGACCTTGAAAATACCCCCTCCACGTACTTTTGGTTTACCCCCTCTACTTTTCAATACTGTTACCACAGTCTGTAGCTCACATCATTCCTTGCTTAGCTATCATGGCGGACAGCACTCTTTCTCGAGTTGACTCCACTACGGATGAAGAATGGCCATTTTCCTGGAATGTTCATCTGCAAGACTCGGCAGAAGTGGATATGTTGCATGAGAAATTGGTGTATGTATTAAACGAAAACCCCAACATTGAATGTAGAATGACTATGGATTTCGATGCGACAGGGGTCCACACTCAACCTTCCACTTCCAGCCAGCCTGAACCTCAGCTACAGCCAAAGAACTTTACACATCTTTACACTCCAATACGGCCGGAGGATGTGGTTATCAGCGAGGCAGACTCTACTACAAGTTATATTGAACCAACGAATTGGAAGCTTGTTGTTGACACCTTACACAAGGTCGACTTAGTATGTGACAAATTAAAGGAATTGATGATGCAAGATCCTGGTCTTCGTTTTAAAATTGATTTGTTTTTCATCTGGGGAGCACCTGCACGGGGCTCTTCGTCTGACAGCTCTCTAAGTACAACGGATGAGGAGGAGGAGGAGGACGACTAGTTATCTTTTTTAAAACTCCGTTTGGATGGCCTTGACCTTTCCCCCTCCACTGAGTTTATTTAAGGTGCACTCTCAATGACTGCAGCATCATTTCATCGCGCACCTTCACCACAGCAACATGGAGAGTCAACTCAACTACTGTTGCGAACGGAAATGTTTTTCATGGCCAAATGACATTGATGTTGCGGATGGCCTGGCGTGTAGAAAATGTGAAGCTTTTGGTCAATGCATGTGTAAGTGCAAATTTTGGAAGAAGCCGAAACCGGAGTTGAAGACATTCCATGTGTACCAGATGAGAGGGCATAAGTACACTTGTTGCCCTGAACGTTGCATTGAATTCACATTAAAACAGCTAACTGGCTGCAAATTGTGCAACAATCATTTTGCAGGTTTTTGCAAACATTATTTAGGAGCCTGTCAGTACAGATCAACTTGGCATACAGAAGCACTCACTATCAATGAAATCGCTATAGATACACAAGAGTAGTCTTTCTACTCTTTTCTTTTTTTAAAACTCCATTTGGATGACCTTGACCTTTCCTCCTCCACTCACCTTAGTTTATATAAACCCCATTCCCACTGACCACAGCATCACTTCATCGTGCTCCCTCGTCAAAGCAACATCAACTATGGAAAGTAAGCGCATCTCATGTTGCGAGCATAGGTGTTTGGAGATACAAGGCGTCACATATTGTGCAAAGAAGCGTTGGGAGGAAGAGACGGGGACAACCTATTGCTGTGAGGATAAGTGTTTCCTCTTACCAAAGTGGCAAGTGGATGGGCTGGCCTGCCGGCAATGTGAATGCTTCGGATGTTGCAGGTGTAGATGCAAGAACCAACAGCTGCCACCACCGGTACTACAAACTTTCAAAATCTACAAATCCAAATACTTTTATACTTGTTGTCCGCAGCGGTGTATTAAATTTCACTTCTCCAATCTTACCAATTGTCGGAAGTGCTACGGACAACCTGATGGGTGGTGCACCTGTTTTCTAGACTCCTGCCGCTACAGATCGGATTGGTTTACAGATCCGTTGGAAATTGATGAGGTCGCCCAGGAAGCACAAGAGTAGTCTTTCTACTCTTCAACTTTTTTAAAACTCCATTTGGATGACCTTGAGATTTCCCCCTCCACTTCCCCATATACCTAGAGTACACAGAGCCTGATAGTCAGTCACTCGGTGGCTGTCGTGGGGTGCGCATCGGTGTCGGCGCTCCGTTGTTAGGTTTTCAAGGTCACAGTAATATCAAATTGTTGGTGTTGTGCTGGTTCAAGGTCACCTGAGGGATAACCGATTGCCCATTTAGGCAGGGTCATGTCAGAAACTCGAGTTTAACTTGGCACTTTTGCCGTTTCTCGTCGAAAATTCGCTCCAAGTGGTCAAGGTCACGGGGACTCTGACTGAAACTCGGAGCGTAGTGCGAGAAACGGCAAAAGTGCCAAAAAATTTTAAGTTTCGGCGTGACCTTGACCTCAGTGGCGTCGGTGACGTCATTTTGATGACGTAAGGGGTGATGACGTCATCAGCACGTCATTTCTGTGACGTCATGGGTGTGACGTCATAGAAATGACGTCATTGGTGATGACGTCATCGATGACGCAATCGATGACGTCATCGATGACGTCATCAGTGAGGTCATTGACCTCGATGACGTCATCCCTCAGGTGACCTTGAACTGAGCCAGCACCAACAATTTGACACTACTTTAATACTCCTGTCAAAAAAATTAAGGAGACAACAAAAAATTTTTGTATAAAAAATACGTTAATTTTGTTTATACCTAATGCCACTAACAGATTTGTTTTATATCATTTAACGTTAAAACTAAAACTTTGTTTCTATAATTAAATTACATTACAATATCTACTTGAGGGGTTTTATGGCACATTTAGTTTTATTTCTATCAAATTTTGATACAATCTATCCATCAATTACTTTTCGTGTGTTTTGAATGAATCAAAAATAAATTTCCTTAATTTATTAAAGTTTGAGTTCTATCTAGCTCAAAACTTTCCAAAATATTTTATTTTATAAAATTTATAGGGAAAGTTAAATTAAAATAAATACTAATGGACCGGTATTGGTTGAACTAGGAATAGGCAGATTGTTAACAGATAACATACAAAATTTGCTATTATTTTTGAAATTTATAAAATATATTCGTATAACAGGTATGGCTTAACTGGTTGAATGCATTACATCATGGTTAAATATCATTATAACAAGTATAACTACTTATATTCTCCAACAAAATGTTCAAGTTTAAGACACCTAACTTAAGTTTAATTTGCAAACATTTTCTATCAAACATCGCAATTTTTCCTTCAGAGTTGACTTAATACACTTTATTGTGACACTATATGGATTGCGGGACTAGGATTGTGAGTTTGTTGCAGGTACTGGGCAGTGACCAACATAGACTACATCCACACGCGCAACGGTGGCCGCATCATCAGCATGATCGTGGTAGTCTGGTCCGTGGCTCTGGTCGTCTCGCTCGCCCCCCAGTTCGGCTGGAAGGACCCCGACTACCTGGACCGCATCAACAACCAGCAGAGGTGCCTCATCAGCCAGGATGTCGGATACCAGATCTTCGCCACCTTCTCCACCTTCTACGTGCCACTGCTGGTCATCCTCGTGCTCTACTGGAAAATCTACCAGACGGCCCGCAAGAGGATCAGGAGAAGAAGAGCGCAAAGAAACGCTGTTCTAGAATCTTGCAAGAGCCAGGAAGCGAAACAGGAGAAAAGCAAGGGATTGGGGTTCCTAAAAAAGAAGAGGTTCCTTCGGATGAAGTCAGGGGATGGGAAAACAACGACGGAAGGTCTAGCAGCTTCATTGGTCCTGATCGAGGGACAGTCGACGTGCTCGACTGTGGACGCGGTGGAGGAGGACACGTCAAGGAGGCCGAGCAACGTGGACGCTCCGGAGGCGACCACTGCCTTCACCATCTCCGCCAACCACGCGGTGCCCACCCCCAGCAACCTCTCACCCGAGAAGACCTCCGACCCCACCACCACCACCAACAACGGCTCCGCCCACCCGACGGACCCGTCCAAGCAGGGGCTCTCCAACCCCAAGGACTCGTCCGCATCCTTAGTGCCTACCCCCGTCCAGAAGCCGGCCAACCACCCGCCCAAACGAGATAAAACCAGGGACCTCGAGGCCAAACGTGAAAAGAAAGCTGCGAAGACGTTAGCCATAATCACCGGAGCCTTCGTCGTCTGCTGGTTACCGTTCTTCATCATGGCGCTACTCATGCCGCTCTGCGACTCCTGTGAGATAAACCCCTATCTCGCCAGCTTCTTCCTTTGGCTAGGATATTTCAACTCCACTCTTAATCCCGTTATTTACACTATTTTTAGTCCCGAGTTCAGGATGGCCTTTAAAAGGATTCTATGTGGTGTCAGTAATACTAGAAATAGAGGCAGAAAACTGAGATAATGAAAGTTAAGAGAGGCTATTTAAGTGTTATTCTATTAAGAAATATTTGGTAAATTTGTAAATAAACTATTACGAGAATTCGTGTTAACGAGGCATATATTTTGCGTTGATTCATTTCTAAAGGTGCTTTTAAATTGTACGTAGTATTAAAGATACCGTTGTGTATATCTAAGAATTATTCCTCGGAGAAAAATAAATATGTCAGAACTATTAAGGTAGATTGTTGTTCATGATATTTCCTTACTCGAATTTTAGTCATAATATAGTGAACAAGGAGTGATACTCGTTAAAAGGTGTTATACTAAATTTTTGACATTCACCATTTGACCCCGTAACAATATTAAAATGTGTGTTGTAACTATAAGTAATGTTGTCATATATTTTTCACTTTGAAACTGTACATATTATGTATATTATTATTGTATATTGTAAAGTTTATTAAAAGTTACGATTTGAAATGTTTTTAAGATGTTAGAAGTGGACTAATACTTTAACACTAAGTTTATTTTGAAGTTCGGAGTGCTTATGGGTATATATAATATAAATTGCGTGTTTGATTTAGTGTTTTCCGTCACTACATGTACTCGTACATCGTGTGTATTACTCATGTCCCAGGGAGGTATGCCTAGTAAGCCCGTGTCAGGAGCTCAGCTCCCCAGTATTACTGTTGTAATATACTAATATTATGTAATAAATATGTAATGAAATGTATAAATAAATTATGAGACTTACATTTAAGAATGGTTTAATTTATCTTTAATAAAATTAGTAACCCTACCTGGTCAGGATCTACCCAGATCGTCAAAACCTGAAACAGGTTTAAAAATATTGAAAATGTTGTAACAAGTACTGAAAAACGATGGGACTTTTTCAGTCGTACAAAAAACTAAAAACTAATAATAAGGCAACTTAATAATTAATTTATGGGTCAATTGGGCAGTATTATAGACTAGCTCAACGTACTATACCCCGGGCTATACCCCATGCTATACCCCACCCTCCCCGTGCTATAGCTATACCCCGTGCTTCGCAACGGAATTTACCATAAGAAAAACATTTTAATTTCAGCGGGATTATTTGCATAAACCATCCTACTCGAAAGCACTCCCACATCATTTAATATGACCCTTATGAATGCAACATTTTGTCTATTGTTTAATATATTCCTTTAAAAAATACCTTTTATTAATGAAATCATAGTCCTCAAGCTATGACGACATATTAATATAACGTAATAACAATGGTGTCATATTTACTCAATAATTTCTTTTCAATTTCGTTTTAAAAATAGATTAAAAAAACACATATTTTAATGTAAACAAAGTAGAAAGTTTTTGAACCACAACTCATCGCCCATTGCACCAGTATTATGATCAAAAATGTTTTAGGATTTGCATACAAGGCCGTTTGTTTATAACCTTTTAATTATATATTTTTTAGTATTAAATGGAGAAATACAAATCAGCTGTTAATATGAAATAATTTGTGAGATTAGTACTATCCCAGTACATATTTTAAACTCAACACCATACAAAATGTTATAACAAAGTCAAGGTACCCGTTCTTCGAACCCATGATATTCTTACGCGGGAAGTTTTGCCATATTTTTCAGTTCCTGGTAACTATTTTGACACGCTAATATTTTTCCCCGAAATCCTGGGACAGGGATCTTAAATTACAGACCCCTACCAATATCTTCCGATGTGGGAAAAGCTCATGATTTTGTTCCGAATATTTCGCTTACAAAATTATATGTACAGGATGAACAACTTAAATATGCAACCATTGAAATCTCTGAAATTGTAACTTTTAGAGTAAACTTTGAACTATATAATTCACAAAATTTCTTATGACATTACAAATATTAATTTCTATTTTAACTGGGTGGGTCGCTGAGTTGTTATAGTGGTCGCCTTTGAATCCAGAGGTTGCCGGCTCGATACTGAGAACAGTTAGTAGCTTTTTAAAGGTTCGATTCCGGACCCAATTGCCATATAATTAATTATGCTGTATAAAAACTGGTCGATGTAAGATAGTAACAAGATTGGGTTTCGGACTGTTCCCCTTAAAAACGTTAAAAAAATTCCACTGGCGTATAGATAGACACAAAATCGTATACTAATACGAGCAATGTCTGTAGTGATGTGTGTTCCACGATCTCGAAATCTAGCGGGTAGTTTTTGCTTAAACTTTGCATTTAAGAGTTGTTTGGCCCAAAAATAAGTTTAGAAACTGCCTCAATCCCAGGAAAATTCGAATTTGGTTTAAATTTAAGTTTAAAAATCGTAATTTTTAACATTGGTCTTATTGGTTGCTATTTTGGTAACAAAATAGCAACGAAAAAGGTATACAAAAATAAAAGAACAGTAATGTTAAGCAGGCTTTTTGAATCAGAGCTTTGAATCAGGCTTTGCGAAGAGATATAGTTGGTTGTTGGTGCAAATTTAATAGCTTTATTACAAATAACACTATATCAAAACTGAATTAAAACCAACAAGCAATGCTCGGTTAACCTGGTACTAAAAATATATGGCCGTCATTTTCCGATATGGTGGCTTACCTTAAAATGTGTTACGGAACACCCTGTATTTTATAATGTTTTTAGAATTATTATGCAATGTTAGGGTTTTTTACATATTTGTTTGGTGTTGTTTCCTAAACCAAACAGTTTACGAAATAATGGGAGTAAAAGTATCTTTTTTACCCCATAAGGATTACATATAAGGAAAACATTGCCATAGATATTCTCCGAAACAGTTGGATTAAATTACAAATGTTGATATACAAACCCGGTCAAAATGTCATTATATTTTAATTCGTAAAAATAAGCGATTTATTCAAATTGGCCGCCATATTTTAAAAGTAAGATTTTTTAATACTTTAGAAAATATCGGCTATATTAAAATCTAAAATTACACTGCCAATAGGGAAAAACTAAATGTCATGGTAAGGGGAGACGGTTATAAAATATTAATTTATTTTAAAGTAATAATAAAAATGTAATTTCAATGATGTTCTTTTGAGATAAAAATCAGTTACGCCAGAAACTCAAAGAAATTAATGGCTTAAAATAAGACCCTTCTCTGTTTAAATTAAGATACTTAATTTCAACTCTGAAATAATGTTCTAAGTCTGTTTTAATTTATTAATTACAAACCATTAATATTAATTAGTTTGCATTAATTTTCATTATGTCATATTGAATTATTTGAATGCAGAAAATCATCTTTCAAATATTCCTAGTTGATTGATTTTTATGAAAGTAAAAATCCGTAATATGTATATCAGTAAAAGGAACAGTTATACAGGGTGTCCAGCTTCGACTGTCTGAAACTTTTCTATGTTGTTCAGCAAGCCAAAATAAACAAAAAAGTTGATATAAACATATGTCCTAAAATGCTTCGTTAACCCGCAACCGCCATTTTGTTTTTTACACTTAATAATTTTTATTTAGATAACGGATAAATGGATTGGGTTCATATTTGGCATGGACCTTTACTAAAACAATGGTTATTAAAAGAAAAAATATTATTTTTTTACGTCACATATTTTCAAAATGGCGGCCATTTTAAAATTTTAACCTCAAATATCTCAAAAAACGGTACATTTTATAAAAATTTTACAAGACACAAAAAAACTGCAAAATTTAATTATTTAACCAACGATACCAAGTTTGTAATGATCTGACAACAATTAATTAAGTTATTGAGATCTTTCTTCTAAATTAGCCTTTTGCATGCATTACAATGGAAAATCAATGATTTTATACACAAAAATGTCAATAACTTAATTAATTGTAGTCAGATCATTAAAAACTTGGTATTATTGGTTAGATAATTTAATTTTGCAGCTTTTTTATGTTTTGTAGAGTTTTGATAAATTTTACCGTTTTTGAGATATTTGAGGTTAAACGTTAAAAATGGCCGCCATTTTGAAAACATGTGACGGAAAAAAATAATTTTTTTTCTTTTAATAACCATTGTTGTAGTGAAGGTCCATGCCAAATATGAACCCAATCCATTTATCCGTCATGGAAATACAAATTATTAAGTGTAAAAAACAAAATGGCTTCTAGCGGGTTAACGAAGCATTTTTGGACATATGTTTATATCAACTTTTTTGTTAATTTTGGCTTGCTAAACAACATGGAAAGGTTTCGGACAGTCGAAGGTGGACACCCTGTATATAAAACAAGCTGAATGGAAACACAAAACATTAATCATATGATTGTTTTGTAAAGGACAAAGAATATTATTGTTTTTATGATTGTATATAAGAATACTCCCGTCGCAGCAGACCTGCGTACTCAGCGAATTTCCAATGGAATTTTGGTATATTTTCTATTTCCCCATAAAATCCATGGGGATGAGAATATGTAGGTTTGCCGCCATAATATGGGTTTAGTTGGTAAATATAAGTTAAATCCTACCTAGTGATTGTACATACCAAATTTTATAAGGTTATGGTGTTCTGTTTATTTTCCCCATAAACCCCATGGGGGTGAGTATGTAGGTTTGCCGCCATATGGGTTTTGTAAGCAAGTATAAGTTAAACCTTATCTAGATAATGTACATTCCAAATTTGATTAAGTTATGTCAATAAATAAGCAAGATATAGGCTTTTCTTGATTTCCCATAAGAATAACATGGAAAACACATATTTTTATTTTCCCCGTAACCAGTTATGCTAAAATAAAAATTCAAAATACCAAATTGTTTGTTTTTTTAAACTCTTTTAAATGGTTTCAGTTAAAATTGTTGAATTTTAAAAATTAAGGTCGAAAAATGCCAAAAACCCATTTTTAACCCTTTTGAAACCCCATAAAACCCCGTTCCAATGGTCCGATCATTCTGGTTCGCGAACTCAACCTAGTAGATGCACCCCTGTACCAAATTTCATCAAAATCGGAGGTTCCGTTCAAAAGTTATCGTGTTCACGGACACATAGATATATATATATATTTTGATATATATATATATATATATATATATATATATATATATACATATATATCAATTTGAACGAACGGTGTTTTTGGCTTCTAGGGACCTCAAAACAAAAAAGTATCATGGTCCCGGGCTTAGGTCTTACCGTGACTACTACCGTAATAGCGTATTCCCTATAGGGAAATTCGCTAAAAGCTAAATTTAAGAGTTATGTTTTTAAAAATCTTACTTAATTAATTATAATTTACAAAGTAGACTTTTATTCTTATATTTTTAAGAAGCTTTGGCATATATATATACGAAAAGTTAAAATTGATTATATATAAATTAATGTCTGTACATCTGTCTGTCTTTGACACCTGTGTACCCACTACTTCATCCTCTTTTCACGCTATTATTTTTTAACTGAGTATTATAAAATGTGTTCCTGGTATGAATTGAAGTTTTGTGAATGCTCATAACATTAATATAATTATTCACATATATGGATATATTTTTCACGAACTCTGAAGCAAAGGTAAGCGCAGCAGGAACATAGTACAGCAAGGAGAAAGCTGCAGGGATGTGTTCAGAACCTTGAAGATTCCAACTGTTGTTTCTATATATGTATGCGAGGTCATTACTTTTGCATGTGGCCAGGACCTAATCAAGAATGCAAATATGCACATACATAATACCCGAAATGCACTAAACTTCAACCTGCCTGTGCACAAGACATCAAGGTTTTCAAAGAAGCCTTCGTATGCTGGGGCTAGACTTTTTAATCTTCTCCCAACCCGTATCAAAAGTGGCAGTTCAAAGACGTTGAAAAGAAGACTTCTCAACTGGCTGATTGAAGACCCGGTATACTGCATGGACGAATTTTTTGAACTATGTAAAAGAGACTGATTCATTTCAATTGACCCAATTCAAGTCATTGTATATATGTATTGTACTTTGTTGACACCATTTCTAAGCTCTAAGCTTATGTAATAAAGTATCTCTCTCTCTCTCTTACAGTTTTTTGTTGCTGAATATGATTATTGATATTGCCAATATATATTATTATAGAACATTTTTTGTCTTATCTACCGAAAAGAGCTATCGTCGTTTTTTCCCATAGTAAAAATAAAGTTTATTGAAGATTGTTTATATCATACACCTTGGCTGAGTTTCATTCATTTGAAAAAAAAAAACGGAGGAAGAAGGGAAGGAAGAAAATAGAAGGGGCTGCGTCACATATAATGGATAGGGAAGGAATTAATGGTCTTGACACTTTCCACTAATGCCACCTGTTACCTCGGATGTCTCGAGAACTAATCAAAATTAGTCGTTTCCAAAGTGGAAGCACGAGCTATACAATAGACAATGATTATTTACATTATTCATTGGGAACAGTAATTGTGTCACTAAAATTAATACAGTAAAAAAGATAGGATAGTCTGTAGTTTTAAAAATCATGCCTCCAGTTTTGAAACTGTGTAGAGGGGCGCTGGTGTAGCCATGGAATCAGTAAACCATAATCAGTAAATCTTCTTAACAGTAGGCCTAAGCTGTCAGTATGATGCTGGCGACACTGGTTGACTATGTATATACGAGTATTACCTTTTTTTACTAACATGAAATAAGTTATAGACAATAATTATATGTTATAGGCAATTAAGAGAACTGGTAAGAGTAGGTACTGTATTTATCAATACATAAGTAATGTCTTACATAAGTAAGCACTACACTTGTGGAATGCTTTTAAAGCTTATATATTGTGATATTTATTAACAGAGGTGGGGCTAGGATTATATGTTAAAATACAGAAAGTAATTCGCATACAGTAATAAACCAACCTGAACTAAACGTACTTTTCTTATAAATAATAAATAAAATGTATAATGTATCAAGAATGTGAGAAACGGAATATGAAAATTTTAAAGTAAAATCCAACCTACAATTCATCGCCCCGTTTAATTAATATACACAGTTGTTTACTGGGAAAACACAAGATTTATTTTCACTACAGTGTAAAATCGTACATTTCTATAGCAAACGAAATAACACAAAGACCTCAACTAGAGATTTACACTTGGACTAACTTGAACAGCTCAGATAAATCTGGATTTAACCAACCCGAGATTACCTCGCCATTAGACTAAGGTCATTAAAACTAAAACTTAAGCATTAAACACCACATGTTTTAAGGAACCATGACACTTAACTGCCGAGAGAGTGCTTTAAGTCTTCTTTCTGCAGAATCAGGCCAAGCCGTCGAACAAAGGGCTTTACTCGTCAAGTAGCCCTTGTAGAAACAAACCCTGTGGCTCTTCATCACCATTGTCTGGCCAGTCTCACTTGGTCATTCATCCAGTATATAAAGTTTCCATAATACTGTTCAGGTACTTAATGCACTGCACTTTTTAATGGACGTATTTAGCTGACGAAACATTGACAAATATTGTATTTTTATATGTAACCAACAAATTTTATATAAAAGCTGCAGGCGTTTGGTCATAATGCAGAAAAATGTATTGAAAAGTATAAATGTAATTTACTCCAGTTTTTATTCCTTAAAATATTAAAAGCCTCATTTTACGGTGAGATATGCTGGAAATATGTAACCTTTTTATCCTAAAGATTACACAAGAAAGGAACAGATATAAGGAGTTTCAGATATAATTGAAAGTAGCAAATAGAAACATACTTTGATTTAATTATCCGATCAAGAGAAAAAAATCAAAATACCAAATGATTTGTAGAAATGTTTCAAGAAGAAGGAATTCTAAATATCCTTGAGAGAATAAAAACATTTGCACAGCACTTATCGCTTTGAAGAGCTCAATTGCAGAGATAATCGAGTTTTATCTAAGTCGAGCTTACTTTTCTTAACTTGTGGAAATCCTATGTAGTTTCTCCAAAAAAATAACACAAGGAGTATAATACCACATTTGTATATTTAATACAGATACAATTAAAATAATATACAGGGTGTCGGAACTCTTTGGAACCATTTTCTATATGTGTTTCTTGCATCGAGACAGTAAAAAAATCATAGAAATAGGAGTCTAAAGTGCTTCGTTAAGTCGCTATCCGCCATTTTGTTTTTTACACATAGTAATTTTTATTTCCGTAATGGATGGTTGTATTAAGTTCATATTCGGTATAAAAATGTATCACACCATCGTCCTTTTACAGGAAAGTTATAATTTTTCCGATGTGTAATTTCAAAATGGCTGCCATTTAAAATTTGTTTACTCAAATATCTCAAAGCTGGTAAATTTTATTAACATTTTACAAGAGACAAAAAAAAGACTAATAGGCCTACATTTATCTAACCAATGGTAACAAGTTTTTATGGCTATGACAACATATAGAGTAGTTCTTGCGATTATTCTGTTAAAATAAACTTAAATTGTATTAATTATAAAATAAATAAAAAAATTAACACAATAAATTATTAAAAAATATATGTTTTTATAGAGAAAAATCTTAATAACTCCGTTATTTATTGTAAGATCCTTACAAACTTGGTACCATTTGGTTAAATGATTTAATTTGGCAACTTATTTGTCTCTTGTAAAAATTGTAAAAAAAATCACCAGTTTGAGATATTTGGCTTTAAAATTTTTTAATGGCCACCATTTTGAAAATACACACATAGGAATAACAATTATTTTCCTGATAATGATCATTGTTGTGATAAAGGTACATACTGTAATAAATAAGATCTTAAGACAACCATCCGATAGAGAAAAAAATTACTATGTGTAAAAACAAATGGCGGCTAGTGACTCAAAGAAGCATTTTAGACCCATATTTGTATGATTTTTTATTGTCCCAATGAAAGGAACATATGTACAAAAAGGTCTCAAAGAGTTCCGGGACACATTTTTTAATATGTGGCTAACAAGAATAGATTATAAAATAATAATTGTTTATGTGATAATAAAGTCAAAACTAATACCTTACTTATTTACAAATGAAGTGGTTGGATTTTTAACCTATTAACTATTAATAACCTTTTTTAAAAATAAATATAAAAATAATAATACAGAGTACAAGTGTGTTTGAACTTTTTCAGTTTGTTTAATAAATTATCAAAGAGGTTTAAATACTATTAGTCTATGTATGTTAGCTTGAGTCAAACAATTTAAATATAATTTTAAAAAGCGTATACCTTTTCAAATAAAATCAAAATAAACTTTAATTTCTTCAAACTATGTACATAGAATTGACAATAGGTCAAATACAAATTGTATCAATGTTTAAAACTATTAAAACAAACAAAAAATACTCAAAAAATGGTGCTTAAGAACTAAAAAAATCAAATATGGCTAACTAGCACACATTGCCATTGAAATAGGCTTCTACACTGTAGTACTCTTTTATATTTTATTTTAATTATTATTTAGCCAAGAGAAACACTATCAACTTAGACATATCAACGACTCTTTCATGTTAAGGAATAATTAAAAGAATTGAACAGCTGTTTGTAAGGAAAATATCATAGTTTCTCAAAAGTTTAAGTTTTATGAGGGGAATGAACATTAAAGAATTGTTTCGAAGGTTGTAATGATCTCTATTTCAGAAATTATGAAATTTTTTGTTTTTTATGAAAAATTGTAGGCACTCATTAGTATATAAGCAACCAAAAGAGTAGAAGGGATTTGCCGGTTCTGGCACAGGTCAAGGTCAGCGGTTGTAACTGGCAGGTGTGTGTTGTTGATTTGGGGGTTTTTTGGGGGGTTTGGGGAGGGGTTGGTAAGTGTGTCAAGGTCATTTGGAGGGGGTTTTAAAAAAGGTGGGGAGTGTGGGGACGAGTGGGGCGGGCGGGAGTGTGGCGGGAGCGGATGGGGGCTGTGGGGCTGTGGGAATTAATAATTTATTTTAGGAAAGCCAAGTAGAATTTTTATTGGAAGTGGTGTCGAAGCGATGTTTGGCGGTGACGGTCTGGTAAATGCCGATGGTGATGGCGATGAGCAGATAGAGGCATACCAACCACAGTACGCATTTGAAGAGCTTTAACAGCCGGATCATTTCTTCCTGATTCTGTGCTTCCAATTGTATTCTGTTAATTTCGAGTTTTAATTTATCGTCTTCCAATTGTGATGTGATTGAAAAGCCGTCCATCATGTTTGTGTACAGGTTAGAGAGGAGCGGTGTAGATGGTGTAAAAGTAGGCGATGGAATGAGGAGAGCAAATAAGGGGAGGATATATATATTTAATGTAAAGTGGTGGGGGATTGAAAAAGAATATTTGTGTAGGACTAGCTTTCATCATCTGGTGTCGAATCGTGGGCGGATGAAGGACTGTTGTTTGGCATTTCTAATTCTTCAACATTATCGCTTTCCATCCTTTCACACTCTGGACAATTGTAGGTAATTTCAACAGTAATAGTAACCGTGTTGTTTGGTGTGTTTACAACATCGGTTAAAGTTTGAAAAATATCCTGTAAATCTTGTTGCGATGTTACTGCAAAAGTAGTAGTATTTTTTGCTAATGGAGGCTGGCTCATCGTTCGGCGGTAGGCAAACAAATGGTGAGCGACGGTAAGGCGGTCGCTTATATGGAAACAGGGAACAGTGGTGGGGGGAAGAAAAGAAGTGGGGGTAATCCAAAACGAGAAGCGAGAGAACTTCGGTTACCGCAGTTTGCCGCGAAACGCCGTTCGGGTAGGTTGTGGGAAGTGTATAGAAATAAAATAATAATAGCATTAATATAGAATAGAAATACCAATCACTTTTGTAAACTAAATACTAAGTTTATTTATAATTTGAATTTGATTGTCTTGTTCCTCGCTGTTTAATTCAACAATTGTAATACCATAAGTTGGTTCTTCTTCTTCCCCTGCACTGTTGGAAGATGATGATGATGATGATGAAAATATTCTGGTAGGATCCACATATTTTACTTTGATGTTGATCCATTTCAAAGGATACCTATCCATAAGTGTGAGTAAGTTGTGAAATAGAGTTTCCATCTCATCTCTTTCGGTAATTAAATGTTCAAAAGAAATGAATCTGTCACCCATGTTGGTGTTAGTCCAAGCAATGTAGTGTAAATGAGAAGCATGTTAAAGGGTATGTAGAATATATATTGTAAATCTCAAGGTCAACCAAATGAAATTTTAAAAAAAAGCTGCAGTCAGTGACTACAGCTATACATCTGAAGCTTGAATAGGATCAGAAGACCAATCTGATCTATATTTGCACAAATGTTTGATGCATGTACAAAAGTCGTCTTTATAATATGCATCACACTTTCGGCAATTAAAAAGTCTTTCTGGGTGAAATTTGAAACATCTCTGGGGACAGCAAGTGTGGAAGTATCTTGATTTATAAATTTTGAAGGTTTGCAATTCTGGTGGTGGTAGTTGTTTTGTTTTGCATTTGCAGTAACAGGATCCGAAGAATTCACATTTTCTACAAGCTAATCCGTCTACCATCCATCTTCCTATATCGGTACATTTTTGTTCACAACAGTAGCGTGGTTTGTAGTCTTCTTTTTTCTTTTCCATGTTGACGGTTCTAAGTGGAGTTGGGAAATGAAGGTGTATAGTATAGAATAGAGAGTTTTATTAAAAGAAAAAAGTGGTGGGGGTAATTTCAAGGTCAACCAAATGGAGTTTTAAAAAAGAATGGGGTACAAATATTAAAAAGTTGCACACTTAAGATATAGGTTCGTCTTTTTTTTCTTCTTTCTCTTTTTTAATATTTACTTCATGTTCTTGTTTTTTTGCTCTAGCCATTGCGACGAGATCTTCAGTGGATAGTGGATGTACTTCTGGAAATTTTAGAATTAACTTTGGTTGGAAGCCTTCTTTAGTTAATACATCAAGATCGGAGCTCATCTCTTCTACCGTTTGATAGTCCTTTCCAAATATTTTACCATTAAATTCAATCATCATTCGGTACAGCATAGTAGTTGTAGTTGTTATCGCTGCGGTTGTCAAAAAGCAAATGATGATTTAGTCTGGGTTGAATAGCCTTTTTATAGCGAAGCCTCAAGTTGATGGAGTATTGTTATTGTAATTCAACATTAGTAGTATTTGTGGAATTTAACATTATTTTGAGTAGAAGGGCTAGATGTTGTTGCCGTTTGTGTAGAAAAGTACACTTCATCATCGCAGTAGTTTTGTTTTGAAAACATCTTCTTATTTGTAACGTAAACATCGGCATTTAAGTGATAACCGCCTGCAAGAAGTACTCGCAATTCATTAGTGAAACTGTCGAGTTGTTCAAAAGTTGTGATGGTGGAGGTATCGTATGATGCGCATTTGATTTTGAGAGACATGTTGTCGTTTAAATAATTGGACAACCAAGGGAGATGTGTACAGCACGGAAGTCAATTGTAGACTGAGGAAATCCCCTTGAAAATTACTCCATTTATATAGTTTTTGTAACTAGGTCAAGGTCATCTAAAATTATTTTTTTAAAAAGCAATATATCACCATGTGCAAAGACACATAGTGATATATTGCTTTTTATTTTTTTTTTTTTTTTCATCTTTATTTATTTTCAAAATAATTCACAAAGGTGTACAAAAGTATTACAAAAAATAAATTAGTTGTTGGCAGTAGGCATGACGTGAAGTGTAAGTTCCGTTGAATTGCTTCCGCTTGGACCGTGGGATGCCAAGTACAGAGAGCCGGGGTGGATAAGGCGTAGATCTTCGTTTTGCAGGAGGTGCACGAAGCGCTTAGGAAGAAATGTTTGAAATTTTGGTTCATCACCGGGCGTGTAGGGCGCTTCACTCAGTGTAACGTTGATGGCGTCCCCAACACTAGTTTCCATCTTCTTAATGGTGTGGATAACATAATGTTTTTCTTCTTTTAATTCTGAACATCTTTTAGTCGGTAAGACGGTAGATTTTGAATGTTTGTTAAATTGATCGACAAGAGATTGTAAAAATGTTTGTGACGTCATCTTTACTTTTTCTTCTTCTTATTTATTGTTAATATTATTCTTAGTCTTGCGAATCTGTGTGGGAGGTGTTGACTGTTCGGAGGCTAGAGTAATACTCATGCTGGGTCATGGTTGCGTTGTCGCTTTTATATCCTTCCCACCCCCCACCATTCTGTTGTAGATATGCATTCAAACGATAAGCGTTCTTTAAAGCGCATTGGGACTGCCGATGTTTAAAGTTTTTGGTAGAGATACAAATGTTGGCAAAGTGACACTGAAAATCTCTATCCACTTGCACATTTATCACTTCATGGTTTGTAAATGCTTGTATCCAAGCGGTTTTCTCCAATCCCTTTGTGTAGATAATTTTAAATTCCTTACAGTAATGATTCATAATGTGCGGCACCATACTGTAGTGGATAAAACCTTCATCCCATCTCAGGTTGTGAAAATGTTTCATCAACCATTTGTTTGTCACTCTTGCTTTAGTAGTTAATCTGTTGAACGGTATAGGAGGTTGGAATAAATAGTGATAAACGACAGATGTGTTCATGTCTAGAATAACTAACTCTTTAATGATAAAATGTCCGTCGTTACCGCGAAACGCTTGAAATTCAATTATACCTCGTTTTACCTCCATTATTTGGTATTGGTTTGAAAATGAAACTTGTTTATTCATGACAAAGGTCGGTATGGGACTGTTTGTAAAATTATGGAGGGCGTCTTTTTATACTGCGGGTTGGTTGCTGCAAGATGCTTCTTCATTCATTTCTTGTGCTTCTTCATCTATACCGAAGTTAGTCTGATAGTTGTGCAACTGTCTCCACATATCAACTTCGTGAGGTATTCTATTGAAAATGGAAGTATCTACGGGACCGTATAGGATTGGTACATATGGTTGTCTATCCAATGTATCGGTTAAATATTCTTTTATGATTGCGCTTGAAAATATTAGTTGTTTTAGATATCTTGTGATAGGACCTGTAGCACAGCTGAGGGTGTAGAATTCATCTTTTGTAAGGTGTATTTTTATGTCATGTTTAGTTAAATCTCTAAAACGAACAATTTGTCCTCCCCGATGTTTTACTATATCGATTTCAATATTTGATTCTAGCAAACTTAATTTCGTTCTTCTTCCATATGTATTGTTACTTAAATAACATTCTAAAAGATGTATATGCTTCATAAACGATTCCCAGGAAATTTCAGAGAAAAACACCATTTTAGATCCATGATTCAAAATAATAGTTGGTGAATACTCCAATGATTTTATTACTCCGGCAGATACGCTTTTTGTCATACATGATGAGATGGGATAGTAGATTCTAAGAAATACCTCTGTTAAAATATTGGTGGAAATAATGTCATCGACTTTTCTTTTTTTAATTCCTTTTTCAACTTCCTCTTCTCTTTTCTTATGTTTAAACTTGAGGAACTCATCCATTTCTTGTTCAATTTGTTTTTCTATATCGGAACTGTTGTCGGCTATAAGCGGTGTAGTTTCTTCTTCGTTAGTATTTGCATTAAGTGAACTCATTTTGCTAACGATGTTTCCCATAGGATGGTCAAACAAATAATGAAATTTCTACTTCGTTTTCCTCCTTTTATAACAATCGCCCCCACCTAAAAACCGTTTTTTATAACACATTTTTAACTATTCCAGTTAGTGGAGCATATGTTACTATTTTGTCATGTAAAATGAGACAATATGCCGAAGTACCTTCTGGTATTTTATCTTCAAATTCCATTTCGATTTTTATATCCACACTTGACGATTTTACTGATTCATTTTGCTTTGAGCAATCGATAACGATTATTGGGGCTTTTGAATAATACTGTTCAGGTGATAACAGTGGTGTATTAGTTTTTCCATAATATGACGATTGAAATCTTGCATACATATCGTATAAGATGGAATAACGCTTTTTGCTAAACATGACATTTAAATTGTCATAAGGAAAGAATTGAGAGTTTAGAAAAACTTTGCAATTCTTTATATTGCAATGGTCAAATTGACCTGCGTGTGCGGTTATAACATCTTTTCGATTGGTTTGAAACCCTAGTATTATGTACCTTGCTCGTTCCAAATAAGTAGATGTTTTAACAGTCCATGTTTGTCGTTCTGTTTGAGGTAATATGGGGTATTCATGGAATTCCCAACTTCTAAACGGCATTACAATATCACGGTCAGATTTTAACTTTCTTAACAATACGATTCTATGTTCATCGGCTAATCTTACATGAGGTACTCTCCACACGATTTTATTTAATTGTAGCTGCCATTCTAGTTTACTTTCTTCAGTGCCACTTGCTGCTAGTATCAAGTCTTTGTTAGTTGAAGATCTGAGTAATACCAATTCTTGTTTGACATTTATTATTATTCTTTTGTAATCTTCAGCGAATCCCAAAAGCAATCGTAAAGGTATGTGAAAATCAAAATGACCATTGGAATTTGGTGTTATGCTGTCTTTATCGGGGGTAACCCATCCGGCGGTGACTATTGAATTCTTCTCATGTGGTGTTAATGATGTTAATCCTTTTAGTGTTGTTGTTATACCAACCTTTTTTGTTGAATCAACTGTCACTCCTGATATTTCATATCTTATTTCGTCAAAAAGATATGCCATTGGGTTATTTATAAAAGGAACAGACGAACCAGTTTTTTCATCCAATTTTAATACTTGTCCCTCAATATATAAATAACTCTCACAGGGTAATGTGTAAATATCTTGTTGTTGAATGGGAATCCTTATTTCATCATTATTGTTTAATTTTGATGAAGTGTAAGGGTTGTGCGTGTGATATTCCTTCTCCCATAGGGTTTCGTCGAACGTCGGACCTTGAGATATATCCAGAATGTCCATTGTAATTTAGTTTTAACCCAATTTTTTGTAGGAAATGTATGTTGTCCGGTGTTAACTCGTCCAATGTTGAAGAGCTACTGAGCTCCCGGCTTTTCCGTTGTGGTTTAAATGTTAATCCCATGTTATACTTAAGTTACCGCTTTTATGTGTAACCGTATTGTAATTGTTTCTTTTCTAAAGTCAACACTATTACCGTCCTGATCTGATATGTTCAGTACGATGTCTGAAATAAAACTGGTGTTTAACGGTAGGTATATAAGGTTTTGTGGCTTCTCAACTATTTTAAACCCAGGAGCTACTGTTGGATAAAATGTATGTAAAATATGTTGGTTTACCCCATCTCTATACGATCCGTGTATAATATTGCATGTTATATCAATACTATTAACCTTTAATATTGTTACTGTGGTATCACCCGTATGAGTAGTTCCGGGATCTAAGATTTTTTTTTTCTTATCTGAAAATCCGAGTAAACTACCGATTGAATTTTTTAAACTCAAATCTATATAATATTTTGAGGTAATTTCCGCTTTTAAAGTATTGTTGTTTCCTTTTATACAGATATTTTCTTCTCCTAGCTGCTTCTGTAATAGCTGGTTTATATCATCTATTTCATATGCTCCTGTAGACAAGGTGATTATTTTTAATTCTGAATAGTTTCCTTTTTTATCTTTACTTTCATAATAATGTAGTAAATTGTTTTTACCCTCTGTAATGTTGGGAATTGAATTGTATGTAGTGAAATCTAATAATGCCGCTTCCCATAATCTATCTTTAGATAGACGCAGTGCTGGGAAAAGAGTACTTTTTAATGTAGATGAATTTCCGCTCAGTGACACTGTGTACGATGACATCTTAAAGCTGACTGACGCTTTTTGCTAAAAACTCCAAACATAAATGTCCGCATATTTCTGTATTGTTAGGTTGTTCTCTTTTATAATTGTAAAATATATTCTTAGAGTTTCTAAAGTAGTGTTGAAGTTCTTTAGGTGGTGGTAGATTGCCAAAACTGTCAAAATAATAAACGCTTTGTCCGAGTTTTTTATAGCATACCCAATGTGTTCCTGGACCATAGGAGGAATCTAAATTTACTATTCCAGTTTCATTTTTCCATATGTTTTTTGGTAATGCGTCTTTCATAAAAACTCCCCTAAAAAATGGTATCTTCAAACATTTTACATAATTTGATAATTGATAATTTGTTAAGGCTTTATTTGGAATTATCAATTGATTTTTCTTATTTAGTACACACGGTACGGTCTTAGGTATAGACCTGCTCCGTTTTTTACCATTGACCAAACGGAAGTCTTTTTTGTCTTTGTTTTACGAGTTCTACGACGTCTCTTTTTAATGTTTCCACCTCTTTTAGGAGCTCTTTTCTTTGCAGGTCTTCCTCTCCGACGTTTTCCGCCACCAAATTTTGTTTTCGCCTTCATAGCTGTAGTTACTGCCCAAGCGGCTGCTTTTTCTGCAATACTTGCGTCACTTGATTTAACTCTTTGCCAAGCTTTTTCTGCTAGCGCTTTATCCGCTATTGATCTATTTGTTGAATCAGCAAACTTGGAATACGCTATATCGTGTTCTTTGCAAGCTTGATCCAATTTATTAATTCCAGGATCCCCTCTTGCTAAACGTTTTGCCAATTTAGTTCCGGGTCCGCAATATTGATAACCTCCGGGCAGATGAAATTCGTATGGTAGAGCGTCTATTGCCCGATTTACAACAGCACCAACAGGAATTCGTTTGAGAAGGGATAACGCAGCCGATGTTATACCACGTCCTTTCTTGCCGCTGACTTGACGACGACTGAGCGGTGCGATCTTCATTATGTTGTTTTATATATAACCGGCGTGTTTACTCAACGAGATGCTTTATATAAATGAATAACTTATGCACAATTTTTATATTTAAATAATTAATTATTCAAATTAATTATATATTGATTTATGATTCTATTTTTAATCCATGCTTCTCGTTCATCGGGTTGAATCATCACATGATTTGTTGTACTAGCTATATGATTGTGGGTATCAATAAGTAAATTACCCACTATTCTTATTAAACAATCTAAAGTTACAGCATCTTTCGGATGTTGAGGATCGTGTAACTGCATAATACGTTTATCATTACATGTGTAAGCGTTTGAATCACTTTTTGACATTGTTATAACTTGTCCTATAGTAGCAGCATCATTTAAATCTTCTCCTGGTAAAATATTAATTATTTTCTTCATCTTTGCATCATATTTGGTCCCAAAGTGTTTATCCCAAGTTATTGTTTGTTTCATTGTAACACAATCATTTGCTTCGTAACCAGGATAAATATCTTTTATTCTTCTATTACGACCATTGTATGTACCTAATGTACCACCAGTAGCAATTAATGTTTGCACCATTAGAGGTACATCTGTATCTTTTATACCAAATCTTCCATTTGTTATTGTTTTACGTCCTGCATCCCATTCATCATTATTTCCTTGCATTAAATTAAACTTTTCATTTCCATGTATAAATGTATCTCCTCGCTTTAGCACGGCATCTTCATGTTTTACAAAATTCGATGTTCCCCTTTTTAATTCTTTAGATAGTTGTTCCATAGTAACAGCGTCTTTTGGTTGAGAACCGAACTTTACATTTGACAATACTTTCCCATAACAATCGATTTCATCACCATCTTGTAAAATACAGTTGTCCTTGATGTATTTCAGGTTTACAGCATCGCCGTCTTCCTTTGGGTATCCAATGTCATTTATAATAAACTTATAAAAAGAAAATCCTCGTTGAGTCTTTTCCGGTATTATAGAATGTAAATATTCTTTATTAACTGAATCTTTATCATTTTTTGGATTTGCCACATTGGTTATCCTATGATTTCCAGCATCATATGTTTGTCCATCTTTTAAATTGTTACCCCACTGCAATTTTAAAGTGTTTGAAAGTTCAGATGATAAATACTCTTTAGTAATTGCATCAGAACTGTCAGTTGGTTTACCAACATTAATTATTCTATGTGATTTAACATCGTAAGTATCCTTAAGTAATTTTAATGATGTTGAAGTAGCTTCTTTTACTGTCTTTAAATTTGCTCCATCAGTATCTTCTTCTGGATCTTTAACTAGTTTTAAACGTTTATTACTTATGCTATAGTCACCTTCAGGTGTTTGCGGCAATCCACTTCTTTTTCTGTCTTCTCCAACTTGCACTCCTAACGCGGAGTACCGTCCAAACTTGTCGACGCTCATGTTAAAAATGATACATTATATGCTTGCCGTTCTTTTATATCTGCGGACAATTATACGACGACACCTCGACTTCTAAGTTCATCAACTAGAGCCACCCATTCATTATTTAAACCTGTATGACCGGCTTCCATAGCTTCATGTAATAGTCTCATTCTGTCAACTAATTTATTAATGTCTTTGTAATAAATTACATTGGTATTGTACAGATTTTTCATCAGTCCTTTGCCAGATGTTGAAGTATCTCCTTTACTCTTTTTACCATGTTGTTCAAGAAGTGATAAATCCATAAGTGATAAAGATTTTCTTTTTAGCGGTTGTTTCACTACTGGTGCGGTACGTAATGTTGGTAGTTTTCGTGGGGGAAACAACTTTTTTATAACAATGTTATATTTTGTTGCGCGTGAACGATTAATTATTGCATCCTTTGAGTAATTCCTTTTATGTGCATTAGTATTTTGTAAAATTTCCTTAAAAGTATTTAAATCTTTGGTCGAATATCTCAATGGTATGTTTTTAAAAATTAATTCATATAATCCTTTTGTTCCCTTATATTTATGCTCACCAATAATGATATAATCGTCTTCAGTTATTTTAAGTTTTGAATCACCTATTTTTAATTCATTCCCATCAATTCTTGCTCCGTATATGTGTGATTTACTTAAATTGGGGTTTGATTTTATATCATGTAGCATTTTCAATATATATTTTCTTCCGAGAGGTCCGTGTTGTAATATATCGCTACTCAATTGAGTTAAATTTGGAATAGATTGTTCTGCTTCAGGTATTGGCTGTTCTTCTTCCTTTTCAACAATAGGTTCATCTTCTTCTTTTGTTTCTTCTTGGTCACTAGCGCTTGTATATGAATCATCATTGTCTTCTTTTTTTAATGCTTGTACTTCTTGTTTAGAAACTGGTAGTAAAACATCTCCTTCATAACGAGGTTTACTAATGGTTTCTGATATTTGTTTTAAAGGTTCTGTAATAGGTTTAAATGTAGTCTCTAAAAATTCTTCTCTTTCGCTTATACCCATCCTTAATGCACGGTTTTTTATCCTAATAGAATCACTGAGTGATTTTATTTCTTTCAATAGTTTTTCTTGATTTACCATGTTTACACTATGAAGTCTCATTCATTACTAGACATACTGCTATTCATTTAATGGATTAATACAAATTTATCTAACCCTATTCGATACCTTCCATCTTTTATAGCTTCATCTTTCATAATAACAAGAAATCCATACTTTTCAGCCCATGCTTTGCCGCACATCTCTTTAAATTTATCAAATGTCATGTCGGCATTCACATGATCGTTATATATATGTTTCAAATTTGTTTCATCTTGCTTGAATATTATCAACAAATTTGCATTATCTCTTATAAGTTGTTTTGGAATTTTACTATAGGTTTGACCAATGTAAATACTGTCAATATTATGATGTCTCCCCATTGCGAAATAACTTCTTATTGTATCATGATTCTCACATGACACATCGTCAAATATAAATATAGAAAATGGTTTAGCTTCATTTGGTTGCATAATAGTTTCACTAGCATTAAACTTGTAGAAATTTACTTCTGGTACATTTGCTAATATCTTATCTAACAACTGGTATTTAGGTTGTTGCAAAGATTTTGAAAAAATGTATATGTTATTAAAACGTAGCCCTTTTGGATTAGTTATAAGGTTAAAAACAACATTTGTTTTTCCACAATTAGAAGGGCCAGTTATTAAACATCTTATAGAGTTTGGTAGTAATTCACCATGTTTACCATGGTTTAAATTGTTATTATCCACTGTCAATTCATCTATATTATTAATATTAAATCGTTCTTTTTGCTGTACAATATCCATCTTGTTTAAAGGTTAAACACATAATGAGTTATTAAAGTATTACACCAAGTCTTTTGTAGGAATCCAAGAATCTTCACTCCTATCAAATCCCAACCAACGGACTTTAACTTTATCCTTTTTTCTTTGTAAAACTTTTTCAACAAGATATACATCACCTACTGTCGATTTTAATAATTCATGACCATAGAAACCGCCTTGAAGTAGTTCACCTTTGTTATCCTTTAAAATGTAGGTTTCTGGTATTGTCGGTTGCACTTTGTAGATTGTAAATATTTCGTTAGTCCAATTTGGTAAATATCTTTTACTAAAAACTCCTTTATATTTACTTATACGTACTTTGTCGTTAATTTTAAACTTTTTAGGTTTTAATTTTTCAATTTTAGGAGTAGTAATTTTCTTAATACGCTCCAAAACAAGCTTAGCATTATTGCTATTTACTTCAATAGGTTTCATACCAATAGTGCGATGAAACTTGTTATTGTATTCTTTTATAAGCTTCGGTAATATATCGTACCACACGTATGATCCTCGTTTAGAAAATGTTTTATACATTGCTCCTTTTAATGTTCTGTTGAATCGTTCAATTATGGAAGCTTTAACTTCCGAATTTGTAGAATAATGATTTATGTTATATTTTTTCATTAATGCTGTAAATTCTTTGTTAAAATATTCTTTTCCATCATCAGTTTGTAAATGTTTTATAACAAATTTATTTTTCTTTATAGCTGCTTCCATAGCTTTTGTTACACTTTTCCCAGTCTTATCCTTGAGTGGTATAGCGTCAGCAAGCTTACTAAAACAATCTATAATTGCTAATATATATTTAAATCCCTTATTTAATTTACTATGCGGTATCATCTCAATAAGATCGGCTTGGTAAAGATCGTTCATTCCTTTAATAATTGTATTTCTTCTTGGAAACTTTCTTCTTGCCGGCTTATGAAGTTCGTTTACAATTTGATCCTTTAATCCTTCCATCTTCAGATGTTGTTTGTACACCGCTTGAGAAAATACTAATCCTCAAAATGGTTTATCACCTTTTATATTATTAACAAATATGGGTCAAGGCCATATTATATTTGTGTAAAAAAGAGGGAACATGGCATTGAACTTGCCATGCTCCCTCTTTTTTACGGAAAGGAAAAGGAAACAGGTGGAAGGACGAAGAATAGGTTTTATTGGTCGATAGGAGTTAAAGAATAATGTCCAAAAGGTAGAGTGTGTATATTGTCTTCCTGGATATGTCTCTTATCATCCTTGTAGCTGAGTCCCCACTTAGTTTGCTTGACACTGTAGACTTGATGATTAAAGCTTCTTATTGTATTAAAAGTTGCAGTTGTTTCCATGCTTTCAAATAAACATCTTTTAAAATGTTCAAACTGTACATTCTTCTTTAAATATGATGTTTTTATACCTTTTGCCTTCTTTACAACTTGATGTTCTTCTTTTTCACTAATGTACAATTGAAAAGAATACAGTTTGGACATTAATGCCACAATTTCTTCCATAGGTGCACCATTTGTTTCATCTTTAAATTTTCCTAAAACCTTCTTGTTTATTCCATTGTCGTAATTAGGGTGATGTTGTGGGTAGTCAGAAAAATCAAAGTCATTTTTATAAACAAATGTGCGTAAATCTTTGTACATATCATTGGTTATAATCCAATAGATGAATGCATCAGTATCCATGTATGCTATTCCGATATTATCTCTACCATAAAATTTCACCATTTTATTATAATGAAAATCATACATGTGAGTTTTTGATATGTCTAAAATGGACATTCCAACATATATGGGTCGATCCATCTTAATTGAAATTTTATTCATAGAAACGGCTACAAGGTTTTCATTAATAATTATAGAAGATGCAAAGTTTGGTTTTTGCACCAATTTCTGTAATTTTGTTGGATCAACAACCAATCTTAAGTCTTTGTGATTTCTTTTGTTTTCTAATGTTTTACCGAATATCGCATTGTTCATTAATTTAAAGAAATCTTTTTGAAAATTGGATGTTGCTGCAGTTCTTCTTCTTGTGTTGTTATCTATATAAGATTTTAACCAACAGGATTGTGAAAATTGCAGTACTTTATTAATTTTCGTAATTTTCAATCCCATTTCTAGCGCTTGCTGTACTGTCCAATAATGAGCTACATACCTAGTCTTATTGTTAAGTGTCATCATCAATTTTGGCCATCTACCAGTGGGAGATATTTCTGTTTTTGCTAATAGTGGTAGATCATAATGATGGTCGTGGAGATGTTCTGGGTATTCAAAATCAAAGTCAAAAATGTAGCCAATATCCCCATATTTAGGGATATCAGCGATGTTATTGATTGAATTTGGATCAACCCATTTAAAATTGTCATATGGAAGAGGGTTCGACATGGCCCATTAGTACAGATTATTTGCATCAAAATAACCTATAAATGTGCTAGGTTGTGATGCGTCGTAATTTGGAAGATATTTATTGTTTGCTTTTACATATCTAGTTACACTTTGGGTTAATCCTCCTCGAATACCGGATTCAATCATCAACACCATGTCTATGTCAGTTAATAGTTGAAGTTTGCATTTTGTTTCTTTTAACATAGCCTGCCATGCCAATCCGGGAGCTGTGTACGAATGAAGTGGGTCTAATCCATATGCTGTAAAACAGGTGTTTCTAAATTCTTCCATTATGTCGCAGAGTAAAGTCACATCTAATTTAACATAAAAATCTGAATATTCGCCTAAGGTTCTTATTTCTAATTCATTCCATACTCTACAAGCGTGTTGATAATCCTCTTCACTGATGTCCTCTTCATGTAATTTATTCTTAAAAGCTTCTTTAGGTGGAAGTGACGTTTCTTCAAATTTTTCCAAATTGTCAATGTAATCATAAGGAAAAACGCCTTTACGAAGAACTAAATCTAATTTATCATTGTTTACAATTTTTTTTGTTTCTATTAAATCCTCTTTTCTAAGATTTTCAGAAAGTTTTGATAAGCTGCACGGCATAAACCGGTACGAATCTACAAATTGCAACTTCATATTTCCAATTTTTTTACTAAAGGTTATAAACTTTTCAGTTGTTTCTGCAAGAACATCAATTGCACCATCATCTCTCCCCAATTCTGGTATTATAAAATGACCATCATAACCGCTAAGGTTATGCAATATTACAGGAATTCTTCTGGTAATCTTATAGTTTATGTTGCATGCATTGCATGCTGCACCCCTATAATATCCTGTAAGATGATCGTGATCTTTAACTTTATAGTTATTTAAAGTAAATTCATTTTTACATAGAAAACAGTGGGTAGCATTTTCATGTTGAATTTCCTCTTCTTCCTCCATTGGTATCATTGGTACTATATTATTATACAAATTTTCAACATGGCCAGGTATTTCATATAGATGATTTAAAAATATTCTGGCAACATCTTCACCACGATACACCACGGGTTTTGATGACAATCCATATGCATTCAAATGTTCTTCAACCAATGTGGATTTAACCAATAAACAAAAACTGTTAGGCTTGTGCATTTGATATTTTATACTCTTCCTTGCTTCAATGTTTTCATCTTCAATTGGAACAAGTGTTGATTCAAAATCGGCATATATTACTATAGGAATGCGATACTGATGGAAAACTTTTTCAAACTGTAAATATGATTTATTTAATGGTGGTAGAATAATCTTAGCTTCAAAATTTTCATTACACAGTTGTTTGTGCTCCAGTAACCAATTTTGTCCTCCATTTCTAAGTTCTTTAAAACAAAAACATCTTTTACAAATTATTTTTCTATGTTCATTTCTTGATAATTGTTTATTGACAAGTCTTTCAAATGATTTTATCCATACATAGTGTGATACTTCATCCTTTGTAATTAATAACAAATCCGTATGGTCTGCAAGTTCGTTTTTTACCACTTTCAAAGGATACACCTTGTTAGAACTGTCCAAACCAAATACATTTACAGATATTCCAGGGTTTTGTTTTTCAAATTTAGAAATATCCTTCAAGGCTACCGGATAAGACACACCTTGAAAGTTATATCTGTATCTATAGTTCTCATATTCTTCGCTGGGTCTTTGTGCATTGCTTAATATGAATTTTGATGTCATTGCATATCGGAAACATTCTGTATCATGATTTTGAACATTTACACATGATTTTGTTTCTTCAATCCTTTTTGGAAGAGCTATATAACTGCTCCCCATTACCCCATATCCATGCTTGTGAACTCTAATATCCATACTTACTACATTAACTAAACTCCAACCTGATCCTCGTCCTTCATGTTCTTGGATTTTATTGATGATCTCATCAAAACATTCTTCTACTATTGAATTAATATCTGAACTACTCATGATGGTTCTGTTTTTAGTTATAAATCCTCTTGGTGACAATTCTTCTTCAACGTTTATAAACATAGCATCCAATAACAAGCCGAATTTAATAAAATTTAATCGTTTTAATTCTTCTTTTAAAAATTTAACTACAATGGTTTTTGCTTCGGCAAGAAATTTGTCTAATTCTAAATTTTCATTTTGGATTTTGTGATGTGTTACTACTCTTCCGGGCAATGCATGAATACTTAAATTAGGTAGTGCATTAGATGGTCCCGCTGTTTCTTCTTCTGCAGATGCATTTTTATTTTTATTTTGTGTTAAATTTTCATTTATATTATGATATAACTCCTTATGAATGTCTAGCAATATTTCATCTTCATAAGTTTCTAAACATATATCACAACGATGCATTTTAGTGATGTTTATCCTATGAAATTCGGCATATAAATGAAATGCATCTTTTTCATACCTCCTTTTTATGCTGTATTACCCCACCACTTTTTACCCCCACCACTATTTTTAATCTTCTTCTTCTTCATCTTCTTCTTCTTCATATGGAAATAATTGTCTTGCACAAAAAATTAATCTTCCACGTATTGATTCCAAATCTGGATCGTGACTGGATGTTGGAGTTTCATTATGAATATTTTCAAATTCCAATGATGGTGTGTATTCATTCTCTGTTAACTCCATTTCTACATCTTCACTCCCTTCATTTATTAATTCTTCTTCCATACTGTTAACACTATCTGTTTCTGAACTGTCATTATCCACATCTTCCACATCAAACTCCTCTTGTAGAATTTTACACAATATTTCTGCAATAGGTTTACTTGGATAGTCGGTGGTATCCACAGGAGCCATGTCGATTAAATGAAAGAGCTTCTTTCTCGTAGCTGCTTTTATATAAATTATTTTATTAGGTCAAGGTCAACAACACTTAAAGCGAGAATGGGGAATAGAGCACTAAGTGGTATGTTAGTCCATTACCACAAAGTGATCTATTCCCCACTCTCTAATGCAAGTCCAATTAATAACCAATTTATATTCAATATTTTTAGTAATTTTGCAGTTTCCTTTGTTTAACTTTTCTTTATTGATTGTCTTTAATCACACAGTTCATAGGTTCTTCTTTTTCTTGGTGAAACAATTGTTTACGTTCATATTCCAATTGACGTATTCTTTCATTTTTTATAGTCAACTCTATAAGAAGTTGGTTGATGTAGTCAGCAGCCATGTCGATTGTTCTGGTTCTTACTTCTCCCAATTTCACTCCTGGTATTAGCCTCTGTAGTTTATAATATTTTAGTTTTATTCTTGTTTCTCTTGCCTTTGCCATTTCTTTCATCTTCATTTTTCGAGAGTCCGCATATTGTTTTTTATTCTTTTCACTTAATGAAAGATCCAAAATGATGTTTTCACTATTCATGTTGTCTTTTCTTATGTTATGTTAGTAAACGCCTGTTTAGGATAAGAATGACTCCAACCGAGCGTTGGACTTCTTTTATCTAGTTTCCCCCACTCAATTACCTTCCCCCACCATGTTTATTTAGGTCAAGGTCAAACATAATTAATGCGAGAACGGGGAATAGAGCACTAAGTGACATGTTATTCCATTGCCACAGAGTGATCTATTCCCCGCTCTCTATTCTACAACTAATTTTTTTTCCATTTATATTTTATTATTTTTTTTTGTATTTTTTTTACCCATCATTTTTTACACAGCAGGAGGTTGGTACTTCACAGGAGAGTCTCTATCAATATCATTAAATGCGTTCCATGCATAAGTAGCAGGAAGATCGTTTGGCTCCATCTGCAGAACAGGGAGTTCATTTGCTGGATTCCATACATTTAGATTTTGCAACTCTTTTAGTTTATTTTCCAATACTTCAATTTTACCCAACAGTTCTATTATGTACTTGTTTGCAGTCCTCAATGTATGTGCTCTTGTACAGCCTACGTCCAATGAAGGTACTAAAAGCTGCATTTGATACAATTCAGTTTTCTCTTTTATATGACGTTCCTTAGCTAAAATGCTCAATTCCGGATGTGTTATAGGTTTACCTTTTCTTGACAAATTCACAATCTTCTTTGACAAATTTAATGGTTTTCTTTCACTTGTTGAAGGAGTTGAATAGTCCCGAGATTCAGCCATTTTTTTCTATGATGTTCTTCTTTTAAATGGTAGTAAGCGAATAACTCCTGCTGCGTATAAACCTTGTTTTATACACAATTCCCCCACCATTTTTATTCTCCCTCTACCAAGTTCTTTAAACATAAAACCAAACTTCTAATTCCGCGTTAACATTGTTGTCTTTTAAAAATTTAACAAAGTCCGAGCTGGAAGTTGACATATCTCTATTTCTTAAATAGTCTCTTACTATGTCTTCATCCCCTTCCTCTAAAATGTAACAAAATACCTTCATTAGAGTTCCATTATCTTGTTTTGAATGAATAAAATTTGAAACTGTTGTCCACTCCTCTTCAACTATTTTAAAGCTTGTCACTTCTAGTTCAAAATTCATTTTTTTTTTTTTTACTAAATTACAAGTTACTTTTTCAAACAATATTACAAGACTAAAGAAATTGGTGAACATCGAGCAACATATATAACCAATACCCCCCCACTTCTATTTTCCCCCACCATTCAATAAATTTCCCCACCATAGTGTTACATTAAACAGTTTTTTTTTTTTAATATGATCTACATCTAATAAATCTAAATAACAGTTGTGCACAGATTGTACATTTTTCATTCATGATTTCAAACCTTATTAGTGGTGCCTTAACACGATGGTCTACATATCCTCCTTCAAGATCAAATTCATCCCAATCATCTATAGCTGCTCGTGCACAATCTTGACAAAGAGTCGTCCCATCTGCAAATTTATAAGCAACAATAATGCCAAACCCATAATTTTGTCTTCGGTATTCATGAATAGCTTCTCTAATGCTGTTTGGAATAACACATTCTCCTGATCTTATTATATGGTTAAATAAAAAACCATCACAAATAATTTTCCTCAAGCAAAGTTCAAATAGAGTATCCACCATGTTTTATAAAAGAGATTAATATTTCAACTGAAGTGTTTACACATGTTTCATCCGTCTTAAATACTTTATCCCCACCATATTTTATATATGTCAAGGTCAAATTATATTAATGCGAAAACGGGGAATAGAGCACTAAGTGACATGTTATTCCATTGCCACAAAGTGATCTATTCCCCGCTCTCTATTCTAAATCTAATTTTTTTAATATTTTTTTTATTTTATTAATTTTTTTATTATTTTTGTTTTTTATAAGTTTATACAGATGTTTAAACTTCTTTCTTCAAATTCCCAATATTTCATTTCCTTCTTCTGCACCCTCTTCAACTACGACTTCATTATTTCCATTTTTCAAAAGCAATAGTTCATTTTTCAATTTCTTCATTTCATCTTCTAATTTTGTAATTTTACACTCTCTATCTTCCAATAATAATTTCAAATACTTAATATAACTACCAGCCGCATGTACAGTCTTTACTCTGTTTTCTCCAAGATGCATACCTGGGATTTGGATTTGTAGCCTATAATACTCCATATTAATATTAGACTGAATTTGTCTTGCTTGTTCGCTTTTCTTCCTTCTAGCTTCAGCTTCTTCATGAGATGCAGCCAAATCAGATAAAATTGGACGATACATTGTTGGTGAATGATTTTACAAGAGTGAGAGACTATCCGGTTAAACAACACATTTATTTACTTTCCCCCACCACTATCCCCAGTAGGCCAAAAATGTTGAATACATATTTCAATAGTTACACTGGCACCATTTTCAACTAAAAATTTATAAAGAAAATATGGATACTCACTGGGTTTAATATTCATATTGTCCATCATAAAGTTAAACGCCAATCTTTCCGAATATTCATTGTGATATTTTTCAGTGACACCAATTAACATTCCTTGTTTTTGAAATTTAAAACCAATGTCTGGAATTTTTTTACAATCCTCCATGTCTAAAAGTGGGAAATAATATGTAAAGGAATTTACCGGTGGAACCCAGGGTTCTTCCTTACAAAAAGCTTTAAACATTGCTTCTCGGTCCTCCATTATGAAATGATTTTTAAACTGTTTTCTTTCCTGCTTAAATAATCAACCCCCCACCATTTTATTCAGATTCTTCTTCTTCAGATTCGGTTAACTCTTCCGGTTGATGCATCATTGATATATTTCCAGTTTCATTAGTTGTTTCTTGGTTTAAATTTATAAATTCTTCTACTATTTCTTCTATTAACTCTCCAAATGTAACATTCATCTCTTGTTCTAGTTCTTCTTGTTCTTGTATCTGACGATGTGTAATAATTTCAGTAATGTATATAAAGGTAGTAGCTCTTGGAGACATAGTTTAATAAAGTGTATGACTTTACTAACAACACAGCATATAATGAATAAAAAACCTGATCAACTCTTGCTTTTATAGCAAATATGGGGAAGGGGAAAGAAAGGGGGGGGGGGATCAGTAAGAAAAACACCAACATATCATTAGTCCGATTCAGAGTCTGAAGATTGTATAGGGGATATCAATGTATCAATTGACGAATCTAAAATGAATGTTTCAATTGCTTCTTTAACAATTTCTTCATCACTATCATTTATTAGCTCTTCAAATATTTCTTGTTCAAAGGACGAAATTTCTTCTTCCAATATAGAATCAGCCAGACTATTATTCAATTCTTCTTCCGAACCTTCATTTGTCTCTTCTATCCAAGTTATATTTTCATTTGTATTAAACTGATTTTTTACTTCAAAATAATTTAAAAAAGGTGTATCCTTAAAAACCATTATTAACCTTTTCTCTTCACACCAAAGTAATATCTTATAACAAAGTGATACTGAGTATGAAGTTGCTGTCTTATATATATATTCTATTTTCCCCCACTATATTTCATATAGTTAAACATTTGTAACATAGTATAATTACTCTTCTTTATCAAGCTTATAATACATTGCGGCTACTTCCAACTGAAACTCCATTTCTTCTACAAAATTACGTAATTGCACCATCCAAGGAAATAAATTATTTAAATTTTCAATTCTGACTGTACATGAACACAATAATTTGTAATCACCTCGACGATATACAAGCACTTTAACCCCTACACCCATATCTTTCAAAATTGTTTCTTCAATCTTTCTATGTAATCCATATAATAGTGGCCAAAGTTCTGTATGTTTAGCAAAGAATGAATCCAATCTTTTGGACATGTTCACTATATAGCAACTGGTTAAGTTCTGAGCAAATATGTGAGCTGCGGACTTTTATAATGCAACTAATAGAAGGCAGGAGGGGGGGGGGGGTCAAGTTCAAGGTCAAAGTCAACAAACTTTAACTTATGTAGTAACCAATAACTATTAACTCTCACACATGAGTTAAAAAACTCATATGCTTAATTGGTGTATTAGGTAGCTCTGAAAAGAGCCTTTTTGGGTTTAAAAAACCCTGCTTATCTTAAACAAATATTAAACCAATTATTGTACTCCTCATTTCCCCTAAAATCCTCAAACAACTCCGCCCATTGCCAAATGTATTCGGCATTGTCTGCAGTCACATACAAAATTGGGCTACCAAGAAACAACACTGGTGATATAATTACTATTGTTCTGCCCAACTGCAACCAGTCCAATGCTTCCCACATGTATGGGTCAAGACTTTCTTCCAGGTCCAAAGTTACACAACGCAAATATTCAAATATCAATTGTTCATCTTCCTCAACTTCTTCCATTTCCTCTTGCTCAGATTCATCTTCCTCAACTTCTTCCATTTCCTCTAGCTCAGATTCATCTTCCTCCACTTCTTCCATTTTCTTTAGCTCAAATCGCCTGTTGTAAAAGTTTGAACCATCCAGCGGAGCCATGTTCACTGTACACCAGGTTAGCGGCCAATATCCCATACCCAGTTGCATAGCGGCTACTTATATAAAGCAAGAGAAAGTTGAGGAAGGGGAAAGGGAAGGGTGAGGGGGGGGGGGTTGGTTATTTTTATTTATTTGGGGGGGGGGGGTAAAGTTCAAGGTCAAGGTCATGTGAAAGTAGGTCATGGGACTTAGAGTGACCAAAAAATAATGGGAGAGAAACGCAGCGCACTGTTATATAGCGCTGGTTTCTCTCCCATTATTTTTCTAACAAAATTTGGAAAAAGCTAATTCTTATCACTCTTTACTACGACCCCAGCGAGTCCAACCATCCGCACCTTTGTAGAGATAGTCTTTCGCATCAAGTGTTTTGATCGCTTTTTGGTTTCTCATAGGTACAGAGAGCTTAATTACCCATTTGTAGCCGTTACACCCTATTATAATTCTATTGCTCTTTTCTGTTCTACTTACAAAAAAGTACCTTAAACCTTCTCGCAATCTCTTCAACTTAGTAGCGGGGTAGGACTTGCTGGAAATCACAGTCGGTTGTGGCACAGAAATATGTTTTACAAGATGTACACGGCAATACTTTTCATTAAAAACACATTTCCTACCACAGACCGATCCTTTTTTAGAACCCCTAAGCAGCTTCTCAGTGCATTTACGAGGATTTTTAAATGCCCTGCGACGCTCTGCTTTTAATAATTGAAAACGCTCTGAAGGAGCAATTTTGAAAAAAGACTTTTTAACTTTAGAACTAGGAATGATAGGATTAATGGACTTTGGTTCAGGAATTGGTGTTATTAGTGGTGGTAATGAGGTGAAATTATGAATAGATTCTAGA